>JANHFO010001932.1:114831-125028 GCA_032468095.1 Pareas carinatus | reverse complement strand
TACTCATTTATTATTATGCATATGCATATACCTATCTATACCTACATGTTTATATAGTATGTTCCTACTTATACTTGCTTTTCTCATATATGCTTGACTAAATAAAAAATAAAATAAATAAAATACTTGGCACTGGATCGAACAGCACTTTAAAGGCCGCATGCTCCCAGCACTAAGTATCTGTGGGGTTCTTGGTGCTTTCTAAGCCTGATGGTTTTTCAGATGTTTCATTATCAAACTAACATCAACAACACCACCATCATGAAATGTCTGCAGGAAAGTCACCAAGCTCAGAGTACATCAAGGATCTCAGAGTTCAATGCTAAGCTACAAACATTCTCTTCTGTTAGTACTAGGTATCTGTTTTATGTGTCTTAAGCTTCATTAATGCAATCTGATTTCAGCTGGTTCTTTGAAAAATGGCCAGCAGACCTAACACTGGGAGAAAACTAGTGGAGTAAATGGAAACCGAGGGCTTTTTTAAAGCTTTGGTAAAACATTGCATACTCGTTCGGTTGACATTGATCTGATGGTGAAAGTGGCTGTTGCTTCGTAGATGCATGTAAACATTTTCTACCTGTAGTTTAATAAATAAATAAATCTGAACTAGAGCAAAGTTCAATTTTGAAGCTCCAAGGTAAAAATCTACCCTTGAGTAGATCTCAGAAGAACACTTGATTCAATACTTGAGAACCATTGTCTCTCCTATTGTTAAGTAGATAAGATATAACAAAAATTCTTTGCTTCCAACCCTTGAAATTTCTTGACATAAATTGATCTTACCAAACTGTGTTTTTATTCTGGTTGAACTAGACCCATTTCATCTCACAGGATAAAAAAACAGTTATGGAAGCAGTTTCTTGTTTGTTTTTGTTTGTTTTTTAAATTAATCCTTCGTTGCTATTCTGCTGAACTGCAGTCTCAAGCACCTGCCATTTAATTTTAGAATATCTGTTATATAGCATTGAGCTGGTTCTGAATTTCTGGAAAGGATTGGTTATATTTTTTTTTAAAAAAGAGAGTTTTGGAAAAACTAGAGATTTGAATTGAGCTGCAATCAGTTGAGGCATGGGAACAGGGAAGAGAAAAACTGATGACTATATGTGAACTATTGATAGTTTTTGGCTTTGAAATATGGTTGCTGAAGCACAAACTGTGATTAGGCTTTGATTTGGCTGTGATTTCCCAGCCAAAAGAAGTTTCCATGCCACCAAATTTGTATAGAGGCATCATATTTGGAGATGGATCTGACATAAAGTTTACTTGGAGTAGGAAATAAGAGGTTAAATTGTTATAAATTAGTTTCACTGCTATTTTTTTCAAGCTTTTAGAAAGAGTCAACATCAGTTTTAGAAAAAGCTAATTTCCTGTTCTGTCCTTCTCCATGTCCTATTTAAGCAATTCTCAAGATGTTACATCCATGTTGGCAAAGAGTTAAACCATTTTGTCCTGATGGCCTGGACTAGTTTTCAAATAGTGACTTATTACTGAAGGATTCAATATTCCATTTCCTTCCTCTAGAGAAACACAAAGTTGCACTTTTAAAAGCAGTTAACTTGTCTCTACAAATTAAGTAATATCTTTATTGCTGCAGTGGGTTCATGAGAACATAATCCTCTTCCCAGGTGCATATGGTGTGGGGCTCTATTTCCACTCACATTCATTCTTTTATACTACTGCGAGAAAAAAAGCGTTAAACACTTACGGTACTTTCTTTGCAAAAGGGACATTAACACGGCAATATAAGTACAACTAACTGCCTGTTCAAAATAGTTTTTAATGGGAATGTTGACTTCCATAAAGAGCAAATTATCAGTCCTAAACTGTAAATCTGTGGAATATTTATCTGAACAAATGTGAAGAATTTGGTTGGCTTTTGTAACTATAGTTATGGATTTATTGTATTTTTATATTATATTGGTTTTTCTTACTGAAAGGATGGGGAAATAGCTTCTCCTTATACACTTTATCCATAGCATGCAAAATTTTGAACATCTTGATCATTTGCTAGATTTCTAGACTTAATAGACCCAGATGTGACCTTTTCTCATTAGGAAAACTGCTCTAACCCCATGATTATCTTAGTTGCTGTCCTCAGAACTCTATCCAATTCCACTATATCCCTTTTAAGGTACAGCAACCAGAACTGCACACAATATTCCAAATGCAGTTGCACCATTGATTTATATAAATATGTTACTGTATGATATTGACATCAGTATTTTCAGTACCATTTCTTATTCTCTCTAATGTGCTGTTGACTGTTTGATTTTTTTTTACAGTGGATGCACATCATGTCAACACTTTCATTGAACTGTTTACTATTACTTCAAGTTGTCTGTCCTCCTTAGTCGTTGCTACGTCTGATCCCATTAGTTTGTATGGATAGCCAAGATGGCTGACATCTGTGTGCATGGCTGTATATTTGAATAACATCTGCCATTTTGAGCCTATCACCTAATGTGCATAGCTCTTTGGAGCACTTAATTGTTTTTATCTGTCTGAACAATTTTGGCTGTTGCACTAGTCATGTCTTTTTTGAAATCATGTATGAATATGTTAAAAACCACCAGTCCTAGAACAGAACCTGGGAAAACCCACAAATCATGTCCTTCCGTTGCAAGAAATGCCTGTATCCCCATACACTTTGTTTTCAATTCTTTAGCCAGTTGCTTATCCACCAGAAAACCTGCCCTTTATATTACATGGCTGTTAAGCTTACTGGGAAGTCTTTGATAACGAACGTCATCAAGGATTTTGAAAATCTAAATAGATGATGTCTGACTCACTCTTATCCACATGTTTGTTAACACCCTCAAAGAGGGAACCTTCCCTTAATGAAGCCATTTTGGTATTCTTAAGCAAGGTTTGTGTCTCCAGATGTTTGGTAATTTATTATCTCTACAGTAATAGCAATTTGTCTTCCCTGGAACAGATGTTAAGCTGACAGGCCTGTAATTTCTTGGATCTCCTTGTGAGCTGTTCTTTTAAAAAAGAGTTTTGTTGGTCACCTTTCATTTCTCAACTGCAGAGGCCAAGTATAGAAATAGATTGTATATTTAGTTAGAAAGTCCACATTCACAGCTTAAAGCTCCTTAATAACCCTTGATAAAGGAAGCAGATCCCCTTTTCAAAAGAAAGGAGCATATGACCATTATTTCCAATAGTATTTTGCAAAAACATCATTGATTATATAGATTATAAGGCATCATAGCATTTTTTTTTCTCTTGGGGACTCAAGATTAGTATTTAATAGGGATTTTGAAATTGTATTAAACTAACTTTAAATTGATTTCCCTTGCTGCTTTTATGGCTTTTTAACATTTGCCTTTAATTTTTTATCCACGCTGCATTGGCTAAATCCAGTGATGAGGGAAGTAGTGTTGTAAAGTAACTTGATAGGCATATAGTGGCATACAATATCTCTGTTAGAGAAATATATAAAAAAGATAACAAGATTGTTCTTTATAAGTTAACCTTCTGATTTAAAAAAAAATGATTCTTAGCTGATTGTGTTCACTTGCTGGTACCTACCTGTTAACCTGAGTTAGAAATGCTGGGGAAAATGGTTTCAAAATACAGAACTTCTTTTTCCAAGTTCTGCCTGAGGGTTTTCCCCCAGTCTTAGGCTCTTTTTTATTTCAGATTGCAAACATGCACCTTTTGTTTCTAATCAGTTCACAGAGGCTTTTCCATGGCAACATACTGAGATATCAAAGGAACAAAGAAAAAGGAAGGATTCATGAGTGCAGGTGGCGAAGAAGGTAGAAAGCACTGTAACAATGAAATCCTATTATCCAGAGTTAAGACGGAGGTTAGAAGATGAAAACAGCAGAGAAGATGCTGAGCTACACATTGAAGAATTGGTTCAACGGTACAATTGTTGAATGTTTCACCAAAGCCAGTTCACCTACTTTTCAGAATTATATTTTTAGTCAGTGCTTGTTAAATGATTCTAGTTTGGAATCATTATTACAAAACTGATGCTGAATATCATGAGTAGTAACTATATATATTATATCCAGGATCAAATACTGGTTGCTGGGAAAAGTTGAACAAAAATATGCAATATATTTATGTCCTATCCTTGATGGCAACAAATATTGAGGTATTGTAGATTGATCTTTGGATTCCTTGGCTCTTCTGATGTTCTCAGACTACATACTAAGCAAATGTCATCAGGATTACAGATTTTTACTCTAAAGTAAACCTAGAAGCAAGAAGGTTATTCAACCATACAACAACCTGTCATTTGGTATTCTATTAATAAACCTAGATTCAGTGCGAAGGTCGGAATGATTTGATTTGTAACATATGCCACAGACAATCCTCTTTGACATGGTAATAATTTAGAAAACATTGGCTGTAATCTAAAGCAAAGATTCTAATTTGTATCAAATCCAATTTACATATTTAGCAGATAAAAAGAATCTGAACTTTGAATAATTTCCAGTAATTATTTTCTTGCTTTTGTCTTGTGTCAATTTATGGCATATTAGCAATATTAACAAATTAAGAGATTGATAGAAAAGTAAATTTGTTTACAACTATTGTAAAACTAGCAATAACAAATACATTACAGCTGACAAAGTAGTTTGCTAATTGTTCTCTATGGTGTTTTTGGTTAGTAATAATCAGTGATTTATTTGCAAACATTAATTAAGTTTCATTACTCTTTTGCATTTTTTGCATGGGAAACAAACTTACTGACATTGATTGAAGGAATGAGATAATAATTGCATATGAAGAATAAAGTACTAATTGCCTAATCCATGCAAGATATATGATCTTGGGCATTTGAACTTTTTATAACCAAGTGATATGTGATATTGGGAGGCATATTATTTAATGCCTAATATTTAAGCATCTCATAGGAAAGTTGAAGTAGTTGCATTTCAGACTTGGAGGCAGAATCTTCTCACACTTGCTATTAAAATTCTACACCAAATGGCAATTACATTTATAATTCTAATTAGTATAGTATAATATAGCTTTATTGATCAAACATTTGACTGTATCAAACAAATGGACATTGATCACTACAAGATGCAATAAAATGAAATATGATAAGATACAGTAAAATAAAATAAATAGGCTAAGGTAAGATAAAGAATCAATTTGGAGTAGTAGTTAAGGATTCAGGCTAGAAACTGGGAGATTGTGTAATCTAATCTTACTTTAGGCATGAAGCCAGCTGGATGATATTGGGCCAGTGACTTTCTGTCATTCCTAGGAAGGAGGCAATAGGAATCACTTCTGGAAAACCTTGCCAAGAAAATTGCAGTTTTGTGCAGCCAGTCTCTGAGAATCGGACATGGTACTTAATTACACATCAGATAGAATGGATAACTGGTAGGAACAATTTTTTTGCAGGGCAGGACATTGCTCAACAGGTAAATGTGGAAGGGCACAAAATATTATCAGAATTAACAAGAAAAGACTGGAAAAACTTTCTGATCCAATTATAACAATTTTACGCTATATGGGTTGTTGTTTTTTAAGGACAAGAAATTCTAACATTTTGATGTTTTATTCTTTGAACTCTTAAATAATTCTCATTAATTAATTGGAATATATTGTTCTTCATATTTTCATATACCTAACGAATATATCTGTCAATCTGCATATGGTAAAATCATGTTTTTCCATTCCAATTGCTCTTCCTTGTAGAGTTTTCTCTAAATCATGTTTATTTGGGGATGTAAAGAACTCTTATTTTTTTAAAAAAAAGTTTAACATGTATCTGTAAAATAAAAAGTATTTAAGATTTATAAATCTTAGATGAACTTTGCAAAATTTCAATGCAAAATGGGTGGCAAATTAGATTTAATTTTTTTTAGTATTTCTCCTCCAATGACAAAGAAGTTTCCATCATCATATTTTACCTATATTTCATTTGTGAGATGCATATTTGTTATAATTTTGTTTTTATTAAGCAGAGTTATGAATAATCCTTCACAGCAATGTTTTTAGTTACAAGCCATTTTGGAATGTTCTAGCTATTTATATGTAAATAAGCAAACTTTTGTATTTGGCCAGAGAATAAGTAGCTCAATAATCTACTGTAAATTACATCTTTTTGCATTCTTATCCATTCATAATAGCCTTTGAGAATAAACAGCTTGATTAGTTTGTCAACATTATCTTGACTTGCAATAATAAAAGATGAAAACTTTGTTTGAAGGATTAAATGCACGTTCTTCTGTATTCTTGCATTCTGCAATAGTAGGTATGATTGTAGTATAACTGGATTGGGAAGAAAAACAACATTTACATCTAGAAAAAAAGAATAAAATGGTTTATTTTCAAATATCAAGAAAAGAAAAAATCTAATTCCTCCATACCTCTGTTTTAGGGCATTGAGTTTGCTTATTTTGTGGGTGCTTACTAGTCAAATAAGGTTTAGGACTTGACATTTACATTTCAAAGCTTCTGGAATTCTATGTAAAACTTTTCCATCTAGTTGCTTTTCTTTATCCTTGTTTTTTGTCTACCAAAGAATATTGAGCACTGCCTTGTTGTTTTCAGATATAACTATATTTTAATGGTCATTCATTTATTTATTAAACATATATGCTGCCTTTCTATTTAAATAATAATCACCCAGTGTGGTTTGCAACTTTTAAAACAAAAATATAATTTTTAATCCATAACATTACAATACGTTTTCTGAAAATCAGTTAATGATTTAATGGAAGAGTATTCCTTATCTGAGAAGGTATACAGAAGACTGACCTCCTTCCTGCCATATAGAAGCTCTAGAAGTAACAAGAACTTTAAAAGTCTTTTCCTGCTAACTTAAATATCTATATAGGTTCATAATGGGAGATGCAGACTCTCAGGTAGATCATAAACCATGTAGAGTTTTTAAAAAATTAATACTAACATCTTAACTTAAATTTTACCCAGTGGGTAACTAGCAATCATTTCAAATCATTCACTAAGGGAATCATTTGGACCTTGTATTTTGTGTCAGTTAGCAAACCAGCCACAGTATTTTGCAATTTCCAGACATTTTCCAATCATCATATCAGTATAAAGTACATTGTGGCAAAAAACACACAATATACCCATTTTGTTTTGAATAACTCAAGAATGTTTGTTTCTGGCACAGTAGCAATAATTGTGCAAACACGATTCTAACCAAGATGCCATCTATGAATCCAATGAAAGATGAGGATTAAGGCTGCATAGACTGTGGAATTACTGTTTCAGGTGAAATTCTACTCTATCCAAAACAGCATATATTTCAATCCAAAATCTATTTTTTTCTTTACTAAATTATTTCTGTCTTATCTAGATTTAATCTCAGTTGTCTGTCTTCATCTAGCTGATTGCTAAGATTAGACAAAGTTCAAGAGTGGCAATTGTTTATTTGTAGTTAGTAGGAGCATCACAGCTGGGTGTCATCAGCATGCAATTCAAGGGCAATGTAATGATTGCAAGAAAACTGAATGAATTATTTCTATCTGTCTTTATCACTGAGGACACAGGACAGATCTCTAAGCTTATATTGACATTTTGAAGGAGGAAATTAGAACTAAAGGAAAAATAAAGATCTTTATCATTATAATGATGATACATCCTCATCTGGAATGCTGTCTACAGTTCTGGTTGTGACATTTGAAAAATATGGACTAGAAAAATTGTGAGGAAAGGCAACAAAATGGGAATGGCATGCCTTTTGGAAAAAAGTGATTGAGTATGGACATGATCAGAATGTATAAAATCATGCATGGCACAGAAAAGGTAAAGTTTTCCAAATGCTAATACCATGAACCAGCCAATGAAATGAATTGAAAGCAAGATGAGAACAAAGAAACAAAAACTTTTTCACACCTCACTTAATTAACTTCTGGAATTCATTATCACAGGTTTGGTCAGAGCCAAATGGTTTAAAAGAGGAGTGGATAAATTGAAACATAGTATCAAGGGCTATTAGTCTGGAGCATATATGTCAAACACAGCCTGTGGGCCACATCTGGCTCACGGCCTGTGTTGATTCAGCCCACAGCGAGCTTGGGTAGGCTGTAGGCAGTCCATGGGAGGCCTCTGGAAGGCCTACAGTGAGCTTGGGTAGGATGCGAGTGGGCCGTGCACGGGCTGTGGGAACCTTTGGAAGGGGAGGCCTTTGGAAGGCTTGCAGCGAGCTCAGATAGGCTGCAGGCAGGCCGCGGGAGCTCTGGAAAGCTCGTGGTAATCATGGAGGAGCTGTGGGGGAGCATGGGGGGTTGCTGACGGTTGTGGTGGGGCACTGATAGCTGCGGAAAGCATGGGGGAGGTGGGGGTGACCCACGGTGACAGTCGAAGTGGCCCGTGATGAAATTGAGTTTGACACCCCTGGTCTGGAGAGTCAATTTCATATCCTGGTTGAGTGGGACACTTGCAGATATTAGGTGCAGAGACACATTGGTATAAAAAGGTTATGTTTTCATGTCCTGTTTTCAAGCACTCCAGAGGTTGTGGGTTCTGTGAGAAATATTGCTGGGCTAAGATGGGCGTTGGCCTGATCTAGATAGCTTTTCTTATATTAATGCTATATTTTATCATATGCTATTGAAAGCATGGTCTCACATCAATCTATTGAATTTTCTATTTATTTATTAAATTTATATGCCACTATCTCAGTAACCAAAGTTATAATATAGCTAATCTCTTTTGATCTAACTTGCTACTTGTGTACTTTTATAAACTAAATAAAATCTCTGCATTGCATTTTTCAGCTGAAATATTGCTTGTAGTATATTGAGTGTAAATATTTACATGTTTATATGAAATGACTGGTGGTGGTGGTCTATGCACAGTTTTTGTGAAGCAAGTTCAATCAGACCGAGAGAGAACAACTGTAATGTCTTTCTGTGGCAAATGAAACCTTGAACCTATCAGTTGTTCATGTCCATAAAGGGATATGTTTGCCCATGGTTTCTTATTAACATTTATGTCTCTGAATTATGTGTGTAGTTTATTACAGCCGGGAGCAAACATTCCTCACTTTATGACAAATATGAAGAGGGAATAAAAAGTAATAACATTCCCTATTTGGGTGATTTCATTTTTGTTCAATGCTGTTTCTTTAAGATATCGCTTCCTCTTGGGTGCATTTAGACTTCACAGTATTTAAAAGATGCAAAACAACACAAACTGTGTGGTTCCTCCTGTAATGTTTATGATTTATGGAAAGTTAATAAATGTTTATGGTATCCACACAGTAATGCTAAATGAAATATTTATGAAGAACCACTCATGGTGGAGATTGGAGATTGATTTAGCATGGCAATTCAATATGTGGTTTGATAGATGTATTACATGAAAAACTTTGTGGCACAAATGAGAAAAGATTTTGTTTTGCTAAATAACAAACATTTCCATGATTTGAAATAAAAATTTAAAGAATTAAAGTTTCTTGTGAAACTTCTTTAGACATAAATTATCAGGTATACACGTTGAAAGCTCCTTTCAAAAAATAAGGAGCTGACCAGTAGAACTAATCACGGCCCACTTTAAAAGACCATTTATTTGTGCTGCAAGATTTATGGTGAATCACTTGTTCTTTTTCCTACGGTACATATAAACACATTGTTGATTATTTTTATGACCTGGTGTTAAGAATTGAATTGATATTTTTAGAGCAGTTGAAATTCTGTGATGTTTTTAAAGAAACAATGTTGTCCCAACCCAAATATAGAGAATAAATAAGGAAAAATCAGAAAGAGACATATTCTGTGTGCTGTGGAAGATCAATCTTGGCTAGAGTGTTACATATTCTATGATTCTATGCCCATCTCTATACTACCGTGTTTTCCCGAAAATAAGACATTGTCTTATATTAATTTTTGTTCCCAAAAGAGTACTAGGTCTTATTTTCGGAGGGTGCCTTACTTTGGGGAAAACACGATAGATCCCTCACCCCCAAATAACACTCCCCCCGGGCAGCTCCTTACCTGATTGAGCCGAGTGCAGAGAAATTGGGTGGGCTGAAACCTGCAGTGCTCCGAATCTGTGCGTTTGCAGCCAGCCGGGAGATTCGGAATTTGCACGCTTGCCGGCTCCCAGAAGTGCTTCCAAAGCGATTCTCAGCTGTCTCCCAGGTGTCTGCAAGCGTGCGGATTCCGAGCGCTGCAGGTTTCAGCCCACTCTGCAGAGAAATTTGCGCTCTTGCAGACACCCGGGAGACAGCTGTGAATCGCTTTGGAAACG
>JANHFO010001930.1:47631-67857 GCA_032468095.1 Pareas carinatus | reverse complement strand
CAAGTATGAATGAATCAGAACATTGTGACTGATTCAAAAGATCTTTGTTAAAAGAGATGGGAAATTAGAATGCCACTCTAAAGCCCTCATAGAAATCTATAGTACAGTATGTCTGTACATGAAGAACTGTCTATATTTCAGATCATCATGCTTCCAAAAGGAAAACAAAATATAGGTGGAAAAAGTGCTGCAGAGGAAAACCAAAATTATTAGGGGAGTTTGACCCCCCGCAGGCAAGAAATTAGCTACAATATTTATGATTCTTTAATTTGGAAAAAAAATGGGCGAGAAAGGACATGAGTAAGGTAAATGAAATCATTCACAACATGGAAGAAGATAGATAAGAAGTTTCTTCCCTTCCCTTTGTCAAACATTAAGACCAGCAGTCATCCAGTCAAACTGATTGAAAGGAGATTTAGTGCAGACGCAAGGAAGCTCTTCTTCACCTAACACATAATTAACCTGTCCAAAATGTGGTGCTGGACACCACCTTGGATGACTTTAAAGGGGAATTGGATAAATTCATGCTGGACAAGTCTATTAGGGGCTGCTTGATTGTTGTCTCTGGGCTGGGGGTGGTGATGTGCCTTCAGATAATAATTGCAGGGGAATAACTTTGTAAGAAATATGTCTCTGTTTCCTGCTACACAAGCACCCCAAAGGCATCTACACGGCTACTATACAACCAAAAAGCCAAGCCGGAATGTGCTCTTTTTTCACTAATCCAAACAGGCCTGTTCTTATATTCCAGTACCTTAATATAATCAGTGAACCTAGCCATTGATTATGGCAGATTGAATGAAACAGACAGGGTTTAAAATTAAAACAAGTTGATTCTGACAACTGTAAATAGTCAGTGATTAGACCACTTCTCCAGGTTTCAGTATCATTTTCTGTCTCTAGAAGTGATAATTCTCCTCTGCAGCCACTCATAATATAAAGATGATATCATCGGCTAACTACTTTTCACAGTCTGCTTCTCCTTAGGGGTGACAGCTAATTGTTTCTTGAGTTACTGCAGCTCTTGCCTCAGCAATCTTGCTTTGATAGATGCATCTTCACTTTTATCTCTTCAGAGCACAGATTTCTTTTCTAATAGCAACTGTGAATCACATTTTCTTTGCAATATTGTTTTAAAATCTTTTTTTCTTTTTCGTCTCCATCCATTTCTCACTTAGCCCTGGATAGGGTGAGTGACTCTTGACTTGATTCTATCTGCTGCATAACGTTACTGGTCATGCTTGCAGCTTCAGATTCAAATCTTGAATCAAAGTACTCTCTTCCCACCCCCTCTCTATTACTTTTTAAAGTATTTTAATGACTACCAAATTTCAAAAAATGTCACTTTGGATCCGATCTTTTACAAGAAAGTTTAAAAAAAGGAAGCCAACAAATACAAAGATGGCACATATCATTGAAAATTACTAAACAAGTAAAAGATAATTGGGGCTGAATTACAACTGCTCAAAGTGGGGACTGTACCCATCCTAGCCCTAAGGCCTGGGGAACAAGATAGGTTTTACTGACCTAAATGTCAGAGTTCGAGTCCATTGTATGTCAGAGGAGGAGAGTAACAAGGCCTTCAAGATGACACAAAATCTGCCAGTTCTTTTTTCAATGTACAATCAAATTTTTATTGTATGTATGTATGTGTTGCATGCCATGTGCATGCAAGACAGTGCACGGGCAACTTGCCCGCACACACTACAAGCGCAGGAGCCTTTGGCAGACACACACACACACACACACACACACACACACACACACACACACACACACCACGGGAAAACCCTGACTGCTGATTGGGCAGACAGACTACAGCGGACAGCTCAAATATCTGCACATAGCACAACCGCTTCGCTTTGCACTACCGCTCTGATGTAATCAATGAGCCATTCCTGTTCATCCGCCACGTGTCGCCCTTGCTCCAACCCAATACATAACAGCATGTATGTATGTATGTATGTATGTATGTATGTATGTGTGTATGTATGTGTATGTATGCATGTATGTATGTATTTATGTATGTCTGGGTGTATTTACTTGTTTAGATGGCTGTTTATCTCAAACACATGACTCTGGATGGCTAGCAATACTAAATGTTAAAAATAGGTAAAAACATATACATACACCAATCATAAAATGCACAGCAGCTGAGATGAATTGAAGTTTTACAGAGTCATCAATGAACAGAACCATAAAATGAGCTCTTTTATGCTTCTAACATAATCCACTTTGGTAAGAAGAACTTGCAAGGATTTTGGCTGTTGAAGGCGACCATGCCCCTATACATTTAATTTTTCTCTGTGTAAGTTTCTTTCTTATTGCCTCTTTTGTTTGGATCAGGGGGATCAATCTGAGCAAGAAATAGTTACTGTAACTTTCCAGTTGTTATCTAAATTAGGTAACAATTAGCTCCAGCAAGAGTCATATAAGTTCTTCAAAATGAGAAAGACTGTGGTAAATAATCAGCATGTGCTGATATGTCTTCAAAAAAGCTGTATAATTTCAATTTTTGAAAATTGAACTTTAAAAAAAATCATTTTTAAAAAAATTGGATCCTGCGATGAAATGAAACTGGATTTACCGTCTGTGCTTAGCAAAAGCAGCTGCAGCCAGCAGAAATGTTTTTTATGCCACTTTCCTAAAGCCCAGCACTACTCCTGCTTTATAGGCTCTAAAAGTTTATAACCCAGAAACCTGAGAGATGGGCTCATGCATTCACTCACTCACTCACTCATTTGCTCACTCACAAATTCATTCACAAGCATTCAGATCCGCCTTCCAACCGCCTGGCTAATTGAGCCACACACTGCATTTCAAGGACACTAAAGTCCAGAGGCAGCCTCATCCCTGCTAGACCCTTAGCTTATAAAAGCAAATGCTAAGACAAAGTGTATAGGTGTGTAGGGAAAAAGCAGATGGGGAAGTGACGCTATTACAAGTCGGCAAGAAGACTGCCAGGACCACAATTAATGATGAGATTCCTGTTTGGAACTTGGCTTGGAGGTTGGCAACAACTAGGAAAGGACTAACCACACTGAGGTAGCAGCTCATTTCAACAAGTAAGAACTTTTGATAGGAGAAAAGGTTCTATGTCACTTTACAGACTTTGAGAGTTTTGTTTGGACATCACTTTGCAAGTCCTAGAAAGGTAGCGAGCAATAACCTGTTGTTGGGGAAGGCTATAAAGATTGTGTACAAATCTGCTACACTGTGGTGTATTCAGTCCTTGGAAAGCAAAGAATGTCCACAAGTGATGATCAGGATCAAGTCTTAAAAGCATAAACATCTCTTAAGAGAAGAAAAAGAAAAAAACTGGTAGGAGGCTGGACATAGAGAATTCTAAAGAAGAGGAAGAGAGAGAAGCTCAAAGAATGGATTTTATTAGGCTGATTTCCCTTCTCAAGAACATAGACGTCATTGAACAAAAGTCTTCAGATTTGACTAGCTCTACTTCTAGTGTAGGGATGTGGTGGCTCAGCGGATAAAGAGGCTGAGCTTGTTGATTGAAAGGTTGGCAGTTTGGCAGTTCGAATCCCTAGCATCACGTAACAGAGTAAACTCTCGTTATTTGCCCCAGCTTCTGCCAACCTAGCAGTTGGAAAGCATAGGAATCACTTTGATGGGAAGGTAAGTGCTTCGTGCGCCTTTGGCATTTAGTCATGCTGGCCATATGATCACAGGGACATCTTCAGATAGCACTGTATCTTCAACTTTGAAACGGAGATGAGCACCGTCCCTAGAATCGACTGTGACTAGCACGCATGTGCGGGGGGAACCTTTACCTTTACTTCTAGTGTAGGAGGAGTTGTAAGTCCCTGTGTTAGGGATATAAAAAATCTGCAAATTAAATGAAAATAAGGTCATAAAGGCATTTTTCACTGTCTGAACATGTATCATTGCCATGTAAATGGATGAAAGACAGTTGGGGAACCTAGATTCCAACAATGCCAACAAAAGGAGTTTACAGTGGTGTGTAACGTTAAAATTTTAATACAAATGTCCCTTCTCATCACCATGGGAACATAAATTCAGGCATCTATTCTAAACAATCAAATTTAACTAAAGTTAATTTAAAACTGTTGAAAAATGCAGTAGTTTTGAAATGTGAAATTCTTCCATATAAAGAATTCCCCTTGAGCTCGGTAACATCTGTGGATTGCAAAATTTGGTCCTCGCTGTTTTACTCAAAGATGGAAAACATAAGGAGAAACAATTTGACATCCATCTAGATTGTGGATGTTGGAGGAAAACATGAGTGCTTAAAAGGAGCTTTTTGCCATTAACCTTTTCCACTGTCTTTTCAATTGTCAGCCATTCAAAATATTGCTGATATAGAACACAGATAATTAAAACAATTTTAAAGGCATTAACTTAGAAGAATGAGCTTCAATCCTAAATCCACTGATCCCATTTCTACTTGGAATGGGGTGGTGTGATAGCAATTTTGTGCTCAAAGTCCTACTGAGCTAAATAGACACAAAAATTGGAAGTCTTTTTCATCTATAAGCTACAATTATGCAGAACATTTCTATCAAAAAGGAATCAGTAAAAATTAGATTATTGGTTAGTGTTTTCTAGAGTTAAGACACCAATTCATATTTTTCCTTGGTCTGTCTATGATCCTGTAAGGAATTGGGCTCTGGTTTGTGCATGTAAAGTCTAACACTTGCCAGACACCTCAGGACTTTTCTTCACAGTCTGGGTCAGCAGGAAAATATGAGATTTTGATTTAGTCCTAATGTGTGGGTTAGTTTAACCCCCCAAGTTCTCACTCAGTGTGTAAATAGTTTCTTTAGTTCTTTGTAGGAATTTAAACAGATCTCCTCACACAAAAAAACAAAGCAAAACAACAACAAACCTCTCCATCTCCCCACAGGCTCACAAGGAGGAAGGTATATTTTAATCTCTTCATCCAGTTAGGTAGAGAGTACCCTGATTCAATCCTCATTTCTGGAAACTTCATTACCATCTCGGTACAGTTTTCTTGGCAACAGTACAAAAACTGTTGGACCTTCCTTTCTTCAGGGAGGATATTTTTTTCATCTTACCTTTTAGCTTGATATTCCCCAGAGGTTTCCTGTCCAAGTGCTTCCCATGTCTGACCTCACTTAGTTTTGCAAAATCAGCCACTTAGCTGTTTCTGTGTGCTTAGGGATCCAGGGACCTTTGGCTGATTCTTAGCAAACTGTGATTTCAGGCAGATTGGTTGCACTGAGATCAAAGAGGTATATTACTGCTTTCTGCCAATACAGAGAGCAATCAGGAAGCGTGCTGAGAAATAACGGTTGTTCTGAGAGCAAGGGGCTAAAATACATTTCCTGCCAACACATAATTGATTTTTTAAAAGATCTAAAATTCCCTTAGTCAGTCAGTCCTTTTGCATCCCACCAGCATTATCTGACATTCCAAAATAAAAGTACTTTCTGCAAGGCATGACACAAGTGAAATGTGGAGCTTTGCCTAGTATTAACACAACAGAAAGGACAACATGACACAGAAATATATTCATTAAAATATGGGAAGACTGCCTCTGAAGTCAATGAAAAAGTTCTGAACTTTGAATCAGTATTGGTTAAAGGATAATTTCTATATTAAAACCAAAGGTTCGGAGATATCATGAATAGTTTTTGGACAGAAAGCTAAGATTAATTCAAATAAATAGAACAATACTGAGCTGTTCATCATGTGTATAGTGAATTGCTTGCCCGGAAGGGCTGATGGGGTGCATAGTTAATCATTCCACTGCCTACCGCTTTCTATCACCTTCCCCATCTTTCTTCCCAGCTGTTCTGCTCAGTATCATGGCAAACGTTGGGTAGCAATCTAATCCAAGAAAACATATCCATCCATGTAAGATTTCCAACAGGGGAAGGTTCTGATCAGGGTCAGGTTGAGCTTTCCTCCCATTTGTCCAGTTTATAACCTTTTGATAGGACTGGGATTCCCCAAACTATTTTTGATTGCTGAACACATTTTTTAATATGTGTACAGCTTTCTTTCCCATGAAAGAAATAATATTGCATATTACTGGTTCCTTTTATGATGTTTGCGGTAATTTATAGCAAATACTGAGAGAAACTGAAAAAATGTTAATACTTAATTTATGCATATTTATTACAAAGAGTGCATGATTTAAACTGCAAGGCTATTTTATCAATTGATAACAAATAATTATCACTACATTCACAAATGTCTATCCCCTTTCCCCCCCCCCCCGAAATCTCTGTTTCTAATGAAGTTGCAGAAGTCTGGAGGGAGGCTTAATTTTATACTGGACTATCTTGTCCAGGTTATTATAGGATAAATGATTTTTGATTAAAACCATTTTCACTTATCATACTTCCATCAAGTGTTTAAGACTGATTATATTTTTAAATCTTTTAATAACTAATAGTCATTTCTGATGCCATATCTCTGTTTTTAATAATTTCCAGTTTTTTTTAAATGACTTACAGTATCTTCTTAGTTAGTTGCATGAATTTCAGAGCAGTGAGTGATACAGCATGTGCACATTGTCAGAAAACAGGGAATAGATATGCATAAACGGTGCAAATGCTTATTAACATATATTTGTGCCCACAGAGAAATCTATTTTTAGTTGTTTTAGGAGCTCACATTGGTTTCAGTGATTTTTTTCCATCACTTTGTCCCAGAAAGACATTGGGAAGTAGGAAAGTAGGTTGTTTAAAGACAGAATGACTGAAGAAATCTCCCCATGAGTTTTCATGGGCTAAAGGTGGAACTGAACCTGTGAGTACAATGCCTTTAAAAAAAATATACATGCTGTGCTCAAATTCTTAGCAGAGCAGATTAACCAGCTGCTAGCAGCAGGCTCCCACCCAGACTAGCTAGCACAAGGAAGGAAAGTACTAATCATGAAAAACCCACAAAAGGAAACAACAACTGTCAACTACCAGACAATAACCTGTGCACTGACAACATGGAGAGTCCTATCAAGCATTGTAGCTGTTGAGTTATAGACCAAATGAACCAGTACATGAGTACACATTATAAGGTCATTGGGAACAACACCAGAGGCTCAAAATACCAGTTGCTCATAGATAAAGCAGTAACCCAAGACTCAAAGTCTAAACAGACCAATCTGAGCCAAGCCTGGATTGACTACAGGAAAGCTTATGACTCAATGTCACACACATGGATCTGTGAATGCCTGATGCTATGCAAAGTCAGCAGGACACTAAAGATCTTCCTCAAGAACTCAATAGAACTGTGAAAGACAACACTGAATGTCAACAGCTCACACAAATGGACATCCAGTGCATATATATCAAGGTTGTACACTGTTCTCACTGTTGTTCTGTGTAGGCTTGAACCCTCTCAGCCAAATAATCATAAAGACTGGATGTTAATACAAATTCAAGAGTGAAACTACCATCAGCCAACTACTCTACATGCATGATGTCAAATTGTATGCCAAGAATGAATGAGACTGATCTATATGACATGACTCTACATTGAGGACGTTGGGTTGTCATTCAGGTTGGAGAAGTGTATCCATATGGTTGTCAAGAGAGGAAAAGTATTAAAGATTGAAGAGGTGAAGCTGCCAGTGGAGAGTCAGCTCAATGTGAAGAACAAAATGCATGCAGTCAATATATATGCCTTGTTGGTTATCAGATATTCTGTTGGTATAGTAAGCTGGCCGATAAAGGAATGAAAGCTGACAATGTGAAGACCCAGAAACTCCTTGCAATGTAGCGAGGTCTCCACACCAAGTCTAACACCCAGAAACTGTACATCAGGCAGAAAGTGAGCAGATGGAATTTAGTGAGGGTACAAGTCACTATCCTTGCTGAGACTCAGAAGATTTAGGAGCACATTACTAAGATGGCACCCAAATATGAGCTGCTGAGGGAATGCCTGAGGCAGCAGCAGACATAGAAGAAAGATCAAGCAGAAGAAGCACCATGGCAAGAGAAAGCTCTGCATCATTGACAGCTAGCTGGAGTGGCATACATTGGGAAATCCTGCCATTGTCTAGAAAAGAATGGACTAATTATAGCACTAGAGCATTGATCATGGCAGCAGAAGAACAGGCATTAAACACCAGCTCAATAGAAGCAGAGATCTATCACATTAGGCAGGACAAAGAGGCTTCAGAGACAGTCTAACACATAGTGGCAAGGTGTAAGATGCCATCAGGAACAGCATACCCTGAATGACACAATCAAGTAGCTGGCATTACATATAGGAACATCTGCATAGTGCATGGGCTAGATCCTCCTAAGTCCAGATAGCGGACTCAACAGAAGATCATGGAGATTAACAGGGCTGTGGGACTTCCAGATCCAGATGGATAGCCAGGTACTGGCCAAACAACCAGACTTTGCGATTTGTGGCTGTGACTCCAAAGCTGTCACTCCAAAAGTTCCCAGGAAGGTCAGAGTTCTCTGTAAAGAAGAGTGCAGTACTAAGAACAGCTAAGATACTGCACAGAATTCTCAAACTCCCAGTCCTCTCTGGTATAGGACTCAAGATTGAGAAAGACGCACTCAACACAAAAAGGTGAGAAAGGATTATTAAAATTTTCACATACACATATTCTCTCACATACACATGTGCGTGTGTGTCTTTGGGAGAGATTATTGAAAGGCTTAAGAATTTGACAGTTTTACACATGCAGTGGAAAGAAAAGGGTATTTAAATGGTAAACAAATGGGGAAGGGAATTTGAAACCAGTCCCTATATTAAACATATAGGACCGATTATAGCTTCTACCAAAAACATCTATCTGTGTTACAATAAACATATTGCCTGAGTGTCCCATTTTATTTTATTTTTTAAAAAACAAGAATGAGAAAAGAAAAATGCTTCTTCCAGTGAGTATAGAAATCTGTTCTGGGTCATCAAGTCCGATTTAGAAAAAGGTGCTTGGAGAGAGGGACAGTACAGAGAGTTTCTCTGTCTGGGTCACTACAGATATCCTGCACAAAAGCATGCATGCACTCTAAGGTACAAAACCATACATCCCACATACATTCTATTCTTCATTGTAATAGGAAACTTTGTTAGATAACTAATTAATGTGCAAGAAAGATTGACTCAAATAAAAACAACATATTGTATTGGTACTCTGCTAAAAACTGGGGCTTCACAAAATAATTCAGAAATTTGCCCTTCAGCATAGTAGATTTAAGTCATGAAAACATGATGCCCTCAGTCTCAACACTGATAGCCTAAGAAAAGGGCTATCAGGACAAAGAGTTCAATGTTTGTTCTAATCATTCGCCATGCAGAGCTATTTCATCTGTGCAACTCTGTGCTCAAGGCTGCAATCGCAAGCAGTTAAAAATGAAGGTGGGAATACCTTTTTTTATGCACCACAATCACAATTTAACATGTGCACGAAATAATTTGTTTTTAATCTCCCTCATGGAAAAAGAAAGGTGACTGGTAAAAAATTATGGGCTAATGCATAGACTAATTTTAAATAATTCTTAAGTTATTTCATCATCATATCTGGAAAATTGTCTTTTGAAACTCTTGAAAATGTACGTACTGAGATTTTGCACTTTCCCAGCTTTAGCATAATGTCCTTTAATGAGAGTGGCACTGAATGTCTTGCTATTATGTTGTATAGCGACAGCCAGGGTGGGACCAGCCTTGGAAAGGGTAATGTTTTTGTTTGGTTTTAGATATGGTGTATTAGTTAGAGGAGGTGTTGCTGCCTGAGAACAAGAATGTAATGCTTCCTCTTTCTTCACCTCAATATCAATGTGCAATAGCATCTTCTCCCCCCAAGTTAGAGCCACAACTTACTTGGAGGTTTTGAGTTCTACTCCTTTATGCTTAGACGTTGGCAAGTTACTTTGGGACAGTCATGCTCTCTCAAACCTAGACAAGACTGGAAATAAAAAAAAAATCTATCTACCAACTTACATTGGGTCAGCACAGTGGATTACTGCACATAATGTCTCTAGAAAAGATCTTCATCCTGCAATGGATTTATTCAGGCTAAGGATAATGACAACCACAACAAAGAATTGCCTTTTGTGACATGGGCAGCTATATAAATTTGATAAATTATTGACGCACACACACACACACACACACACACGTTCTTCTTGGTTAGGACAAAATACTCCTAGCTTTTTCCAGAGTAGCCTAGCTTCATTTCCTTGATGTTTGTCATTGCTTTTTGCAAGATTTTGTTTTCAATTTCCAACTTAGATCATAGTGTTTTTTTAGTGATCTATCAAATACTAACTGCATTTGAACCTGTTTAGTTTTTTAATGCATGGTAAGGTCATCCAGGTACTCACTCCTGTGGCAGACCAAATAAACCTATAGCTCTACAATAATTGCTACATTTAACCCAATATTTAGTACACCTCTTTATTACCAAAGCTACAAGCAATAAAGCCTTCCTCTTGGCTGCATTTTAGAGATTCAGAGTTTTAAGGTTAGAATTTTTTTTCTTGATAATTGACCTTGGCAAGTGATCTTTCATCTTCTTGAGATCCATCTGCTGTCACTCCATGATCCCAGTGCTGTGTAATGAGATAACAAAAACGGAACCATTCCACGATGAGAAAAGGAGGTTCCAAAAACTACTGCTAGATTTGGTTTTATATTACTGGGTATTTTTATACTGAATTTCTTTTCAATGTTCCTTGCTGATCCTATCAAGAAAAATAGCATTAATAAGAATATCAGTACTTCCAGCTCAGCAGCCTTCCTTTGTGGTGGTTGATATCCTAAATCTTCACTTTTCTCAAACTCAGGGAAGAAATACATTATAGTCAAAACCAGATTTTTCCTGTCTCAATAAATTACTTACATTTTGTCTTTTTTACCATGATATTAACATTCTTTTTTACTCAGGACAGGTGATTACTGGAAAAGTTAATAATTTGCTTCTCCTGGAAAGAAACATTTATTGGAGCTTAGCATCTTTATATTAAGAATTAGAATTGGAGATTAATTATATGCTTTTAATATTGGGACTTACTTTCTAACATAACTGAGCAGAAAATATTACCAGGAAATTCTACACAACACAGTTAGTAAAGGAGAGCAAATCTAGTCTAAAAAACTTTTTCAGCAACTTAATCACTTTTCTTTACTCTCACCTCTGTCTATCGTCCTTCAAAAATTATCTATTCAGTTTGATCACTCTTTAGTAGTTAAGCCAAGGATTCTCCAGTTGTTGCTAAATTATAGTTCCTAGCATCTCCAGTCAGTATGACCCAAGCATTGAGCTGGAGGCTGTTATCTTTTCCAACATTCCTTGCAAGATATGGCAATTTTATTTCTGTGTGAGATGTCAGATAAATTAACATAGAATTTATAGTTTAATAAAGACTAGATGGACTATTGGTAAGTTTTATAAAATTCTTTTTTTATCTTCCTGTGTAAGTTCTCTCTCATCTTCCAATTTTAGTACTGATCTGTCCTCATACTTAATAAGGATACATATGGCTTTACATCTATCATGTCCTCATATTCAAGTTAGCTATTCCTCACTAGACACACTCACTCACTTATCAGGCAGATCAGTCTTTTACCTTCCCTTGTTTTCTTCAGAACTGACAACCAGTTGGCCTTTAACTCATTGATCCTCTTGAATTCAAGATGCTTTGGACTAAATGAAGGAGTGCAACAAAAGTATACTCTTTCATTTATTCAGTCTATATGCCAAGTATATTTAAGGAAAGCTGGACTGAAAGAAAATGAATTTGTTTTTAAAACTGGAGGAAGAAACATCAATAAACTGTGCTATGCTGAGGACGCTACCAAAAATGCAAAGAATCTGCAACCCACCCTAGTATTAAAAGTCAAGGAGCACGGTGAAAAAAATGGGATTAAAATTAAATATAAAGAGCAAACTAATGACAATAGGTAGAACAATCAGCCTCAGTTTTGACAATGAAAGTATTGAAGTAGTGGATAGTTTCTGCCTTTTAGGATCAACCACCAAACTAAAGTAATCAGGAAATATGCCATAGCATAACACTTGATAGAGTAGCAGTGAAGGCTTTGGAGAAGATATTCAAATGCTGTGAATATTTTTTCAAAGATCTTTGTCTATACCCACAAAAATCAAAATCGCTCAGGCCATGTGACACTCTATGGAAGCAGATGTTGGACTTTGAAGAAGCAAAATAAGAACAGTATTGATGCATTTGAACTTTGGTGTTGGAAAGAAGACTAGTGAGAATACTGTGAGCAGTCACACAACAAATCAATGGATCATCGAACAAATCCATCCAGAGTTCTCACTTAAGACACACATGACCAGGCCCAAATGATTCTACTGTGGACACATTATGTAAAGACCTAGCTCTCTAAACAAGATCCTAATATTGGAAAAAGTGGAAACATAGTAAAGAAGAGAATGATCAGCACCAGATAGATGGTTTCAGTTACAGTGAGGATAGATGTACCTTTCGGAGTTCTGACAAAACAGGTATGAAAGAGATTGTCATGGAGAAAATGTATCTATATGGTCACTAGGAGCTGAAAATCACTTGGTGGCACATAATCAAACAATCAACCTGAACAATTCACTCACATTGCATCATCTGTTTAGGGCAATAATGAGAAACCTGCTTGCTTTTCTACAATTTATAGTAACTTCAGCCATCATGACCAATAGTGTAGGGTGCTTGGAACTATAGTTTTTCTGGACTGTCCAATCTTGTTTTAGGAAAATAGAATATCAGAAAAAGGCTTTTAAATATTAGCCAGCTTGCATTAAAAACCTTGGTCAGTCATGTACCATTAGCAAATAGACAAACTCAAATTAAGTACCTTGGCCATCATTGGGAAAAAAAGCACACTCTTCCTCTCTACAATTGCTATCCCCAACTATGTTTCCTCAAGTTATGTGTGTTGGATTACAAGTCCTCAAATTTCCAACTAGCTGACTTTATAACAAGTCTTCCTCTGATACTACCTTTATGCTCCCACCGCTTTTCTATGAAATCTAAAAGAAGCCTCTAAAAATGATTGTGTCAATTGTATAAATCATCTTTTAATTTCAAAGGTCACTCAAAGCATGTAATTATATTTTAGTAGAATTGTCCTGAAAGTTATCAGAAAATTACATTGGTCCAAGTACCTTCAGGATAGACCCTTCATATTGGTTCTGGAAATCAAATATATAGTAATCAATACTGGCCTTTTTATTTTTGTTAACTGACAGAAAAAATCATGCAAGTCTTTCTCCCTATGAAGAAAAATATATAAAAATATTTTTCCTGATATAAATATATCAGTAATATTTAATTGCAATAAAGCAAATACATATTTATTTAGTGTTCTTTCAGAATCATCTAAAGCTGCTTCCTGATTGTTTCTTTTAAATGCATGGTGACTGAGGAATTCTGGGAGTTGAAGTCCACACATCATAAAGCTGCCAAGTTTGAACAGCACTAGTCTAATAGTAGGTTAGTCCATTGCATATTGGAGACAAGGTCATATGAGAAATTCTGTTGTTATGGGACATTTGGTCTACATATACACATACATATACACACTTGTATATCTTGGACTCACCGGAGCCACTTATTATTAAATCAATGCATTTCTCTTGATAATGCTTGTCAAATAGAGCTTAGAAATTACTAGCCTGTACTGCCTACAGTACACAAATGTTATTATCATTGCTGTGGCTGAAATGTAGATAAGCAGGCAAGGTAAGTGGGAGAGAACAGCCTTCATTTCAACAGATTGTCTTTATCTTTCTGTTTCTAGCCAGCACTGCTCTCTTTTCTTGCTGCCCTCTGCTTAATTTCAAGAACGCAGCATTGAACCCTTGACTGACAAAAATTGCTCCGACACAAAATTTTGTTCACTCCATGGATTTTGGAGTATGTCCTGTAATGTTCCAAGGCAAACTAATATCCCAACCAATAGAAATACCACAGTTTCCTTTGATAGAAATGTCATACGGTATCTTGGTTAAAATGTCAATTCAGTCATTCAAGCAGAGCATAAACAGTTACTTTAATTTCAGCCCAGAAGTGCTGATTTGCTCAGTAGCAGTCAGGTATAATGGATTTAAACTGAACAAACAGATCAGTTTCATTCTCTTTCCACACTAGTCACACATACACATGTATGCACACATGTATGTAAACATGTAGATACATTTATTTTCATTTATTCCTCCAAAATGTGCCTTTTCCTTGCAGTTTTCATAACTATACATGTTTGTGCAAAATTTCAAAGTATTTGGAAACCACACTACAAAATTCAAGGTGAATTGACCAAAAGATAAATATATTTAATTCAAATTTTGATCTAGGAGGTGAGTTCCCTTTACAAAGAATACCAAATTCTCTCCCATCCTCATGTCACTGCTAGAGGCAAAGCAGCATCTCTTTTCAGCCCATGTTTTAGCACACGAACTGTTCCTTCTCTACCACATTTCTGGTACCAATTCCATAGAAATTAGGACACCGTCTGAAAATCTTGATGACACCAAGATGGTACGATTATATTAGTTATATTAAAATTTCATATTATTTGGAGAACTTCATAAAATGCAACAGATAAAAGATACTTATTTGGAATGCATATCAGCAGTTTTGCTTGACAATTTTTTTCCAAGGCAAAATTTTGAAAAAAGATAAAAAACAGAGGATGTGAAGTTTTTGCCCCTTGACTTTGACAAAGATCATAACAACATGAAGAACTAGACTACAAAATATTCTACCTTTATTAAAAGAACAGGACAAATGAAAATAGATCACAGAATCTTAAATGGATAGAGGCTCTTAAAGCTTCCCCAAAGTTTTATAATAATAGTGCAGAGTTTGAAATGCAAAGCAAGTCCAGTCTAGCTGCAAATGATTAAACTATTGCCAGTGGTGAATGGAGGGCTGCAATGGAAATAATGTTGAATTTCTCCCCCCACTCCTGAAATGGAAATTTTTGATTAGCACTGATCTCTTTCTCTCTTTTAATCAGTTGAAATGCTTAGTTTTGTTCAGTCTTTTCCATATTAAACAATTAATGTGCACATTTTTGTTTTGAGCTGCAAACTATATCACAAAATTCAGAAAAGTGCAGTTTTGTCAATGTCCTTAAAATGTGACAACCAGAAATGGAAACCAAAAATGCAGATGCAACATGATAAACAGAATAGGGTAGAATGAACACTTCTCATGGTTTGTATGCTCTGTTTTTCCAATTGTAGTCAAAGATTGATCATGGAACAAATGTATCTATGTCATCACTAGAAGTCAACAGCAACTTGATGGCACATAATCAATAGTCAATAGTCATAATCATAGTCAATCAACCAATCAGTAGCTGAAGTAGCTTTTTAATGACTGTATTGCATTAATGACTTATTTCTCAGTTTCTGATCATCTATATGCTTTAATAGGTTCTGATTGAGAAATAATTCAAAATCCCAAACTGAATGGAGATTTACTAACATTTACTGAAATAAAAAAATACAATTTCTCTACCTTTGCAGGCATTACCAACTCGAAATTGAGGGGGGGGTGTTGGCTTCTATTTCAGGAATAAAGGGAAATTCTTTGTGCTGGAGCAGGAAAAATTGTAAATAGAACTGCCAACCCTTCCAGCTTTTTCAGGTGCTTTTTGAACAGAGAAAAATGTAAACCAGCTAGCTGCCATTATTAAATAAAATGTGCATTTGCCAGAGATGGCTATCATTATAGTAGATAAGAACTGAATCAGCTTTATGAAAACTGCATGCTTTTACACAGTGGGTGGGTTGTTCCTCAGGCATTTCATTCAGTGGACACAGTATTATTCAATACATTTCTAAAGAAAGAAAAATATTTAAACAGATGGATGGATGGATACCTGCATATACAGTGCTGTGATGTTCCATATCATGCAACGGTTCCATGATTAGATTATTTTATTGTTAGTAATATTTTTTATCAAAAGCACAAATTTATATATGAAAATTCTATCCTATTTTTATAACTAAAAATATTTCTAGAGTAAGCTACAATTAATGAAAACAAATATTAACATTTACAAAGTTTACATAGCTTCCTTAAACACAAGATAAGCAAGTTAGACATCACCAGAACAATCAGAGCAGTGGCAGAAACACCATCACCAAAAACCTGGATGAGCCCTAATGCTAGCAAGAGAAAAGACTTGATGTGAATCATAATTATGCTGAGAGAATTCCCAAATGGAGACATTTATACTAGCAATGCCTCTCTTCTGTCTCTACATAGCAAATACAAGTTTTATTCAAGGACAGATCCCAAGGCCTGCCAATTTTTGAATGCTCAGCAAAACCAAGTGAAGGAAGGAGAGCATGCTTTTCAAATCTGTTCTTTCTTAAAGTATTGGATCATTTATATCTCTGGCTGAATAGTTGCTTCTTTGCAGACTTAGTTCACACTCTTGGTTTTCAAGGTTTTGGGAGCTCTTTCCCCTTGACTTCTTTCTATCTCCCTTTTCCCAGCTGTGGGCTGATGCCATTCCTTCAGCCTTCATTTGAGGGAGAGATTTGGCTTCTTGATGTCCTCCAGGCTGAAAGAATGCAGCCACCTGGGTTATCAGCAAAAATAAGGAATGAAGCCAGGATTTATTTCAACACCTGCAAACAGTGCAGAAATTTTCAGAGGAATACCATCAGTCTTCCTATTTGAAGAAATTTGTTTTAAATTTGACATTCTTATTTTTCTTCATCTGGATACTCTGAATATTTCAGAAAGAAATGCAAATACATTTGTGTGTGTGTGTGTTTGTAAAAGCTGGGATGGGAAGAGGCACAACATGTAGAGTTTGTAAATCATTTTTTCTTACTTTAAGTTACTTTTTTTTTTTACAAAGAAGGAAAATTAGGGCGCCTGCATCCATACAGTTCTTGTTGGGAAACCAGATTTGCAAGTGAGAGTATATGAATTTATAGGCAAAAGACAGGAATCAACAACCCAGGCTCTCTGCAGATAATTTTGTTTACTGATACTTTGTGTTAAAATAAAAATAGGAAAAAAATAAATAAGCCCCCAGTCTCATTATCCAAAACTATTCTTAAAATGTTATCAACTGAAAGCATATTTTTATTCAAATCCAAGTATCCACGTTTCACAGAGACTCTCCGAAAAGCAGACTTAGCAATTTAGTGAGAAAAGCAAATACAAAATTCAATCCTTGTCTTGCTCTAAGCTCCTGATCAGTGGCATTGAGAAGGGAATTTCTCTTCCACAGAGCCAGCGGGGAATCCAGGAAGGGGACAGCCAATGTGATGCCTTAGTTAGAATGCTTGGTTTGTGTCTAGGAGTCCAAGGTGTAAAGCGTAACACAGCAACAAAAATCCATTCGTGGATTCTCATCCAATCACCATATTTCCATATGCAGTATGTTATATAACAAAGAATAAAAAGGGGAGGAGGAACAAAAGACTCCTCCCCAAAAGAAAAGATGCTTGGCATCCATAAGATTTATTTCCAAGACTACTTTCTCTGAAGCTCCCCATCCATTAAGATCTGAGGCACATACACAGAGAAAGACCATACTTGGAGTCCACCTCTGAAAGCATTCCATGTTCAGGTACTCCATGGCAGGACTTACTCAATGGTGGTGCCCCTTTTACAGAACAGATGACTTCCCTATATAAAGACTACTTTCTCTCTAATGAGTTTCTATAATGAAATAAAACCATGACTTTGGGAGAGATAATTTTGGGAATGTTTAATGTTCTTATCCACCCTGTTGGTCAACATCACTGGAATGCATGTGATTTATGTGTGTCCTTTTGTTTTTAATTTTCTGGTTTTTTTTAGTGAACTGTTCTAGCCATTGGGAGTACAGTGACATGAAAATGCCAGTAACAAATGAATGATAAAAAAAAGCAGCTTCTCTGCAGCTTAGAGACATTATGAAAAAGAAAAACTTGCTTCTGGCTTTAGGAATTTAATTATATTTCTGTAGAGAAGACTCTTCAGAAGCGTTTGATACAAATCATTACAGGATTCCAGTTCATTCCCTTTTGTGAAAGTGTAATCTGGAAATAAATTTGTAGAGGCCCATTTTGCAAAGGAGGGACAAGAAACACTAGTACATGAAGTGCCTCCCATCTGCTGTTGCGAATTTAAAATGAGTATGCCATTTGTGTAGTCCCCAGAGACTATAGCAAATTTAACACAAATGCGGGAATACAAAATCAAAGCAAGCAAACAAAAACAAACGTCCTCACCCATCTTTAAATTTGCTGTTTATGATACAGATGTGGAATTCTCTTAACAGTAGATGAAAGGTATATAGAAAGAAACAGAACAGAAAATTAGGGGTTCTAGATAATTCATAATAAATGCTTCACTGTGGGGTAAAAGGGACCTTAGTTAAATAATGGGGGAGATTAAAGCTTTATTGACTGAGGACTTTAATTCTCTTATTCAAACATTCTGATTAAGCCCAGAATTTCTTGTCACTATATAATGTGATCAAGGAACATAAAAGTTGGTACTATCTGGATAGGGGTAGATTTGGCTAATAAATAACAGTTTGGTTCCGCCCCAGGCGCCTGGTGGGCCCAGATAGGTTCCAGGTGCCAGATGGAACTTGGGCCTTTTCTGGAGAGCCTGTCCCACAATTCAGTCGAAGATCTCACAACCTCCTGGTACAGGGAGGCCATTGGGGCCTTTGACCAGGTTGTGCCTTTGTAACCTCTGATCCGGCATTCAGTCACCCAGGCCCCCTGGTATACTGAAGAGCTAAGGATGATGAAGCGCTAGAGAAGAGACATAGAGAGCATCTGGAGGACAAGCCGGTCCCAATCCGATCGCGCCTGGGTCAGGGCATATACCATGTCCTACCTAGGCGCGATAAGGGTGGCTAAGAATACCTATTTTGCCACCCTTATTGCTTCTGCGGATAGCCGTCCCGCCGCCCTCTTTCGGGTGACCCGCTCTCTCCTGCAAATGGAGAGTCAGGTGGACCTGCTTGGGGGTCGGGCGGAGGGGAATTTTGGCGGCTATATTATATGTTCTATATTGTTTTCCCTTGTACTATGAATCTTATTTACAGTTAGTGGAGCTCAAAGGTAGCAACTAGTAGAAAGTAAACAGCATCCTAACAACCCAATATTATATCACTGAAATCTGGTGGAAAATGTCCAAATTTTGGAACTGTTAATTCTTCCTATTCTCTGGAATCTGGATATTTGAGAAGGCAAATGGCTTAAGACTGGTGGGCTTCCGATTTCCATAACTACTCTTAATCCTTCTGATAATTTTAACCCCCCCCCCCAAATAGTTCATGTCCCTGCTGGTGATGTCCTATAGCCTTTGAGAAGATCAGAAGTTTATGCTGCAGCTCTCACCTTTTCAAATTTTGCTTACCTTTGATCTAGCTGATGGTAGTGTGAGCTTGGTCTGGGAAGGAAATTAAACAGTGCACTGACTTTGGTATTGAAAACATCAAAAACAATACATCTTAGCTTTCCTTTGAAAGTTTTCCTATAATTGATAGTTCACGTTTTATGTTTCAAATTACTTGAAATTAATTTTGAAGAATAATCACATAATACATTAGAAACCCTCTCTGATTTTTTTCTTTTATATTTAAATGTGGTGCAGAGATTTCTCCACTCATTTGCATTTTCCTTTTCATTAAGGATCCTCTTGATAACAATTTGATAAAATCAGATAGAATGTCTCATTAAGGTTTCTTTTTCCTATGTTTTATAGATATGCATATGGTTTTGTGTAAGTGGATGACCTTCAATGATGACATGGTCAATTATAGACCAAGATATCAGGAAGTTCTTGATATGTTCTGTATATAAGCATTATTTGTGTTATCTTGATGTGATTGTGCATACAATATGAAGAAACTCAGTGTGATTATATGAAAGAAGGTTGCTCTTTTGTAACAACAGCCATAAACAATAAATAAAATCCCTTCTTACCCCTATAGGTAATATGTCTGTTTCTCAGTCTCAGTTCTTTTATTAAACGCCTGGAAATTTGAAGGTTCTGCCCTGTATTTTAGCTGTTCCTAACAGTGCCCTTTTGGACAGAGAGCTCTGATGTTGCTTCTGGAATCTGTTGGCGCCACAGCCCCAAGTACTCCTACCACCACCTTTACTTTCCTCATCCTCTCTAGGATCTCCTTCTGACTCTGTTATTTCTCTAGCTTCTCATACTCCTCCTTGATGTTGCTATCACTTGGCATTGCTCCATTTATTTATTTATTTGTTTGTTTAGACTTATATACCGCCCTTCTCCCGAAGGACTCAGGGCGGTGTAC
>JANHFO010001930.1:28776-46798 GCA_032468095.1 Pareas carinatus | reverse complement strand
CAGTAATCACCACGGCTGTCCTCTGGTCCTTGTCTACTGCCACAATAACTGGTTATTTGGCAAGTACTTATCTACCTGTCTGGGTCTGGAAGTCCCACAGTATCTTAGTTCTATTATGCTCCATAACATTCTTGATATTTGGACTTGAGAGGGTCTAGGTTACATACTGTGCATATGTTCCTTTAAACAATGCCAGCTATTTTATTGTGCAATTCAGTGCATGTTGTTTCTGCCTGCATGTTACACCTTGCTACTATTTGCCTCTGAGGCCTCTTTGCATAGTCTCCATCTTGACTCCTGTACATACATACATACAAACATACATATATAAATGCACACATGCATACATATTGAAGGTTCTAAAAGCTGTTACAAACTAGGAGCAAAATCATATACTCAAAAGTAAACATTCTTATGTTTCAATGGAAGCAAAATAAATTCAGGATGGAATTAATTTTAATCTTGAAATTAATTCCAGATTTTTTCTAATTAAGCCAGAAATGGAATGAAAGACAGAGATAATTCACAGCATTATGAAGGGATATACAATTGGAACTTTTGTTTATATTCTATTTCTGATCTTCAGTGCCTGGGTTTAAGTTGCCAGAACAGCAACATCCATGACATCTATGCACTGACAGATGGAGAAGAACACTGAGAATTGCAGTAATAAATTCTATTAAAAAAATAAAAGGCTCTAGGGCAATGATGGTGAATCTATGGCATGCTTGCCACAGTGGACATGCACAGCCCTCTCTGCTGGCATGCGAATCAAGTCACCCCAGAGCAGAGCATGGTCAGAAAGAGAGCAGCGGTGCCAGGCAATGACATCACAGGGCCCTGCACATGCTCAGAAAGAGAGCAGTGGCACAGGGCAATGATGTCATAAGCCGCAACTCACTAGCTGCAACTCATCTGGGCACTCGATGCCTAAACGGTTCGCCATCACTGTTCTAGGGTGACCCAAACAATTTCAGGAAGATGGAGCAGGGACTTGATGAAAGAGAGGTAAAGAAATATACAGGGATATGTATCAGCCTCTGTCTCAATGAAAAATAGCTGTGTAAATAAACAAACATTGCCCTCATTCCTGAGAATGAAAGCAGACTTTTGTTTGTAGAGACATTTTTATCTGTGTTTTAATAACGGCTTGTTCCCCTTTTTTTGCCAGTGGTCTTAAGTATTTCTTTCAAGGAACTTCAAGAAGTACACAGAGTTCCTGCTTGCTTACCCTCGAGAGAGACACTAACTCAAGAAGCCCTGTGTTTCATTGTGATAAGAGCAATTGTGGAATGAAATTGTGATATTTCAGGAGTTGCTAAAGTTCAACAGTGTAATTCACTGTATTCCACATTAAGCATGAAATCTATCTTACCAGTAAAATTAGAGACTCACAACAAGCAAACAAAATTCCCCTGAATGTAGAGGTAGAGTATAGTATTATTCCACAAGATGCAAGTGATAATAACTCCTGTGGACAGTGTTAATGTAAGAGAAAACTTGCTCTACTTTCTGTTCCCCGACTCTCCATTTGTATTTTTTCCTTTTCTCTAGAAGGGGAAAGGGAGCCCCTTTGATTATTATTTTTTTTGCATTCACAGCTAGACAGTTTAGGGAGCAATAGCTATCTAAGCTCTTAAGAAAACGGGGTGACTGCAGTGAGATACTTGCATTCAAAGTGTTCTCGGGTTTTATGGACTTCCATTGAAATCCCTCTCTATCCCTAAACTCTTATTCTGCTTTGACCATTCTGATAGCCTTCGAGCCACAAAAAATCATTTTGAGGTTTTATCTCCTGGCAACCTTTAGCAAAAGACTAATTTACTGAATATAGTGAGAAACCACCTTTAGCAGCAAGGTTAAGAATCACTAATAGCAGGTCACTTTCTTTCCATAGGAAGTCCTACTCCAGCACACACACTGGGGGAGACACTGCAGAAGGGAACACCCATCTGTTTCCTGCTTCCAGTTTTCTTTGCAGGATTATGGTGTTGAAGAACTCCCCATAAGGAGCTTTCCTGCCTAAAGATTTCTGCATCTTCTTATTTAGGCTCCTGCTGATGGGGTCATCATCAAAGAGATGAATAGAACCCCTTAAGTGGAATCAACATGTTCACCTACATAACTAGACATAGAGTGTTTTGTGATTCTAATACAGGAGGAACTGTTTGTTTTTGTTATTTGATTTTTGTTTGGCATTATTAAATATATTGCGTAAATGGTGTGAGACTAGGGAATAGCATTTGAACTGCAAACAGACATACATCATTATATTTATTTCAGTCAAAGGTCAGGAATATTAATTACTAGAGGTCAAACATTAAAATAGCAAGTCAAAGTGGGAATATGATGGGAAGCTGCAACTTGGCTACTTCTTCATTGCCAGTCTCTAGCCTGTTGTATTACAGAGTATCCTGATAGAAGAACTGGAAGAAGCTGGTTCTTTCCTTCTCTGTGATATTTACTAGATTATCACTTTCATTCAAGATTAAATGCTTGATAATAGAAACATTTGAATGTTTAAATATTAAACAATAAGTGTTAAATGTTGAAGTCTTAACATCATGAAAGCAAGTTAATGACAGCAGCTGCAGATGGACATTCAATGTATAAAATCAACAAAGAGAAAATTGAATTAGTTGAATTAGTTCAACAATTTATTTTCCTTGGATAAAAAATTATTCACAATGTTACTTCTACTCCTGAAATTAAATGTAGGATAACTTTAATCTGCACTGCAATGGTTAATAATCGTGAATAAGAACTGGAAAAGCAGACATATTTATATAAATATAAAAAGCAGGTTAGTTAGAGCAATAGTCTTCCCTACAATGATGTATCGGTATGAGAGTTGGCCACTAAAAATTGCAGATCGAAGAAAAATGGATGCGTTTGAACTGTGGTGTTGGCGTAAATTATTACATATACCATGGACAGCCAGAGCAATCAACAGAGGTGCTAAATCATATAAAACTGGACACATCATTAGAAACCAAAATCACAAGACTAGGTCTGATTTGCTTTGGCTATGCCATGCATGCAAATTCAATGGAGAAGTCAATGATCCTAGGAATGGTTAGTGGAACAAGAAGAAGGGGCAAGCGAAGAACATGCTGGCTTGATAACCTCAAAACTGATACAAAGATGTATATCCAATAACTGAAAGTAGCTGTGCTTGACTGGGTAGTATGGAGAGCGCCTTTCCATAAACTCTTCAAACATGACTGAATGGTTAAAACAAAAGCAACAATAGAAACATTATTAGCAACTGACTGGGCATTAAAAAGGCAGAAATTAAATAGAGATCTAACTTATTTTTTCTTTAAGCTTGGTTATACTGCAACTTTAACTTAGAAAGGTAGTAAGACTGTACAAGAACTCCACCCATCAGCCTGCTGGATTTGAATGCTGCTGCATTTGAGTGGGCAATATAGGAATGCTATTTAGTGTACAATTCTTTGCCGCAGTATTAAGTCTTAGACTCTTTGGAGGAGAGACCATGCTGAGGTTAACCAGTCCAGAATCCCTCAAGATTTCATACCATTACACAAAACTCTTGTGTTATTTCTTATGCACTGAGGGAGTCATTTAAAGCTTGGTTTGGGATATAGTCAGAATGCTGATGATACCCAGCTTTTTAGTACACTTGAATGTTGCCTACTTAAAAATGAGCTGAGAGAAGGGAGGACAAACTGAAACTCAATACAGATAAAATGAAGGTGCTATGAGTTAGGAAAAAATTGATTGAGGTGAAACTTGCTCAAAATTGGGTTGCATTTCCCCAAAGCACCATTGCTATTGTGCCAGAAGGGGCTGTCTGAGCTGGCAAAAGTTACCATTGGTTAATTGTACTTTATTTGCACAATCTGTACCCAAGATAAAAAAAACTGCATTAGGTGATAATAACTGTCTACAGGGCACAGTTTAAAATTGTTGACCTTTAAAGCTCCAAATGGCTTACACCTTGGTTATCTGCAAGATTAGCTCCCCTGCGATGAGCCTGTCCACTTTCAAACCCACAGAAGATCTTTAAGAAGAGGCCTGAGAAGGCTCATAGAAGTTAGACAATCAGGTATGTGAGAAAGAAACTTCGATTTTGTTAGTATTGCAAACTGACTTAGATGCTGGAATAAACAGAGAAGTGACCTATGAATTCAAAAAAAAAAAAATCTGCTGTGATGATATCCTGATAGTAACAGGGTCTTACCTGAAAATCTGGAATGACTGCCTTAGGGTTAATGGCATAGTTCTGATTAGGCAGTTGGCTTAGGCAATGCATTCTAGCAGATACTGTTTCTGGATACAAGTTGCTCTGTTTTGAAGTGAATAATAGGAAGCAGTTGCTAAATGAGTAGCAAACTAGTTTTCTTCATAAATTATCCTCTACCTCTATTAGGTAGAGATAAATGGTGAATTTTAGAAATAATGCAATGCAGGTGCTGTAAGACCAACACAGTTGTCAATGGCCTCCAGCCTGCGAGGAAATAAAATCAAGACTCAATGTTTTTTGAAGTAGAAGTCAGGAAAGTCTTTCACCTTTCATCAAAAAAGTACTGGGTTCCTCATAGGGTCAGTCTTTTGGAAGGAAATGTCCCAACCTGCACTTAACAGAGACAGTTGGCTCAACTTCCCAGTAATAAATTTCCTTAAAAGTGATTTCCAAACTCTGCTATTTCAAGGAGCAGACTAGGGAGTTGACCTCTTAAGTAAATTTATTTACAGAATGTTTCAGGTTCAAAACTACATGCATTTGTTTAATCTGAAGTTTTCTCTATTGATGTCTGCAATACATTACAAGCCCTTGGTTGGTAGAGAAGTCTGTGTTGATGAATGTAAATACATAAAATATACCTCATCCCTATTTTTATATTTCATAGACCAGACAGAAATGATTGAACCAAACAGTCTGTAAAAATTCCTGGTAGATAATTTTAGATTTTTTTTCAGTGTGCAATCTACTTTAAAGGCATGTCATCAGAAAGACAGTAGTTTTTGAAGAATTGTTTCTCAAAGGTAAAACTGAGTGAGCAGATCAGCACTGGATGTCTATATTCCAACTTTTTGTTTAGGCTTCTCATCATCCCTGACTAGACTCAATAGTTACCAGACAAAGAGCCCCAACAATCTTTTGCAACCTTGATTACTTGTGAAACTCATAGGGATATTTCAAATTAGCGAGGGCAGGAAACTTCTGTAATCCCTATCTTTATTGTGAAAACAATGTTCTTAGGTCTGTCATGTAAATCTTGGCTAAGAAGGAGTGTTCTAACATATATTATTAGCAATGAAAATAAGTATTGGAGATGTGGAGGAGCAACCAGAAAGGTACAAAACTCTTCTGAAGACTGCATGGAGGGCTGAAATTATCTGGCTGGGGAATTCCACACATCTTAAAGTTGCCAGCCTGGGAACTTTAACACTGCCTTGGACCTTTGTAGGGCACCATGTTGGGGAGACTTAATATATACTTTATTTTTTCTTCTCTCGCTACTTACGTTTCACCCATTTTTTTCTTGAAAGGAAACCCTGAGAGTTACCCGTGTTCTTCTGATCTCTTTCATTTTATCCTCAATATAGTGAGAATAGTGCCTGATTTTAGATTATCTAATGAGCTCCTTGACTCAGAAGGCATTTCTGAATTTCTAATATTCAACATATGGCATGTTATCATTATACCACACCATTGTATTGATTATATTCTCTCTCCCATATGCATATATCCACCATATTTATAGCATACTGTACATGTGAGATATTTCCAAGTGATATCTTTGCAATAATAATGCTAGGTCATCTAAATTTTACTTTATAGCATGTTAGATATCAGTAAGTTAGCAATGATTTCAAATGAGCTCGTTTCTGTATCAGATATTATTCCTTCACCTGAATATCTGAGATATGAGACCTATAAAAGCACATGAGAGTGCAAATGTATCTGAATAGTGCAGAACTGAAACCTGAAAGCCAAAGTCAGACGATATTACATTTTAGCAAAATATATGAACTCAAGTCACAAAAAGAGATGGCAGTATTCTATAAGTTAACCTACCGATTTTGTAATGGCATTTTCAGTTATTCTGTTATTTTCTGCTCAGAGTTACTGCACAAATTGCTTTATTTATTTATATTATTTGTGAAATACACATTTTGATAAGTAACTTTATACTGATCTTTAACAGAAGTAATTGATTATTAAAGTCTTATTTAATAACCAGAGTAAATTGGGGATTTGGAGATTTTTGCTACATCTCCACATTATTCTCTGAATGCCTAAACACTTTGATGTGTGAGGCAAGTCTATGAACTCTAATTTAAGTGTTGTCTTCAGTGGGATTTTTTCCAAGGTAAATCTGTGAAGGCCTGTATATCATGATTGGATTATTATGCTTGTTTAGTAAAGGAACACATTTTATAAAACATGCATGCACATAAAGCCATAACCACAATTATAACTAACCAAGCTTAGTGTGTTGTACAAAAGAACTTGCTGGGTCTTTTAATGATATCATTAACCACATCATTCAAATTCAGGGAAAGAATTGCTTTCATCCATATTCATGCACAAATGGAACAGTCATCGGAAATAGAAAGAGGTCCTACTGCAGCCCATTCTGACCATCCAACTCTGCTCAACAGGCTAAGAAGCCCAACTAGAAAATGTTTGTGGAAATCACATTTTCTGTGATTCAGGAGAGAAGAGAGAAAGAAATCCTACTACATGCCTGCATGGTTATTTGATTCCTGCATTGGGCAGAAATTGTGGGTATGACTTTTCACCATGTTTTTGAACACTCAAAAGAAGACCTTGAATCAATATTTGGTCCAATGCCTATTAAGAATTTGATTAATGGACATTTTTTATCTTTTCCTTTCATCCATCTGCTTTTCTTCCAAATTTGTATTGTTGGGTGAATACTTTTACATAAGTACAGCTGAGAGAAACAGCCGAGAAGAATAAATGTTACAAAAGAGACAGAGTACACACTGCAGCTGAAATTTAGTCTCAAACAAAATCTAAAGCAGATTTGTGATTATTCCTCAGGTAAAAAGACCTAGGAAGGCTAAAAATGGAATTGGTAGCATAATTTCTACAATAATAGAAATGGGATGGGTGGTTTGCCCATTTCTATACTATGAGTAATATTTTCAAGCAGAATATGAATTTTCAGATATCTGCCTATCTACCTACATATTTTTTTGAGATATAGAACCAGATCATTGGTTTACAACCAAAAAATGAAAAGATGCCATTGAGTCAAGCTTTACTCCTAGTGTTTACATGAACACAACTATGGAGTTTGGCAATAGTGCAAGGTATTTGGCATTGCCTTCCTCCATGATATTTTTTTCAGTGTTCCTGCCTAACAGTTTGAAAGAGTGATATAAAAACCAAATAAATGTTAATGGATACAGATGGTCTGAAACCAAACACAGAAATGTGGGGAACGACTGTTGATTGACTTATGAGCCCTGTCCTTTCCCCAGGATATTCTAGCCATTCTTTTGTCTTTTTTTCACAGTGCCCATAAAACTCAATGCTACTTTAAAGGGGAGCTTGTCCATATTAAGTGACTGTTGAGCTTGTTTGGGTCAGAAACCTGTTGTTCTGGGACCATGCTTAACTATGGTTCCTATCCCTTCTCTTGATCTTGTCTTATTTGTGTTTATTATTTCTAACTGGTTTTGTAGAATGTTTAATTTGTGATTTTAGTCTTTGCCACCCATTGTCATTTTTGTGTGAGATGGGCAGCCATATAAATTAAATAAATTAAATAAATAAATGTTGACTTGAAGCTGTCTCAGTTATGAAGAATGGAGGGTGGGATAATATAAAAGCAATATTATGAAGACATGGTAGAAACAAAAGTTGCTGAGAAGTGTTTGTGCTACAGTTACAAAGAAGTGAGGAAAGGCCGTGAAAGTGTATTTGAGCTGCACAAGATCACATTTCTCCATAAATGCTATTTCATCACATAGAAAGATATATGTGACAGATAACATCTAGCCTGCCTTTTGCCTTGATATACTACTTTTATAACAATGGAATTTCCTTTTGAAGGGCGAGTCCAACCTGCAAACTAAAGGAGTGCAGCCAGACATAAATATACTAATAGATGATCAGTCCCCTTCAGTTCTCTTTGGGCTATTTGCTTTTGCTACTACTTGCATGGAAATACAATATTTTTTATTGCATCTTTATTTAAGGAAGAAATCTTCATGTCTAAATTTTTTACATTCTACCCTGTGGTAGATGGCTGCATTGATCTTTTCCCAGAAAATGAATCCACAAATTCACTTACACCATCTTTTCTTTGTAAAAATCCCAATAATCCTGGAAAACTTTACTGATGTAAGGCAGCTCTGCTGCAGTTACAGCTATGTCATGAGGTTTATTAAGACTGGCACGTTTGACCCACTTATTTGGGACTAAGCCCCACTGAACTCTGAGACATCTAAAGGCTTCAACCATATCAAGCAAGATTTAATGCTGTGAACTCCTTTTGTACCTTCACAGATATGGCCACGTATTTGTACTGCGTCTTTAACAGACAGACAGAGAAACTGTTTTTTGTTTCTGAGATGGAAGAAATACCATTGTTTTTAATGTAGTAACAACACAGCATTGGTGCTTCAGGAGTGGGTGGGAGCAATTTGTAAATTGCTTCATGTCTGTAAAAAATGAACGAGAACTTTAAGAAACTCTTCTGCTGTGAAGAAGTGAACTGTCTCGTTTATTCTCATTAGCTGTTCTTCACAAGGACCATTTGCTCCAATGACTTTACTTAAGAGTCACCCTGCCTCTTTATGAAACTCTGCAAAGTACTATGTGATCGTAACACAAACCAGCAGCTTTATGCCAAAAAATCTATACCTTCTTCCTGAAGAAGTGACCATTGCCAGATTTCCAGCTTCTTAGCAAGCAAATGTGCTCTGTTCAGTTTCAACTGCGCTGAAATTCAAGCTTTAGAGAGGAAGTGCTGGGTGTTTTAATATAAATTATTTTGAAAGCATCCACTACTATCAAAAGAAACTTTGTTTTAAACTTCTACTCGAGGTGGCTTATCTTTGCTCTGCAGCTGCAAAATACCATGGGAATGAACTTCAAGCGCTACAGTACTCTGGAGGAATCATCAATCCCCCAAAGCTTCCACCCCACACAGACACATTGGAAATGTTTGCCAGACCTATCAAGTAAAAAGCAGAAAGACAAGAACAAAAGCTGCTGTTGACTTGACTGTTTTTTGTCTGCTCTCTTTTTTTTTACTCACAGTTCAGTGGAATTCCTGGGGATGTCCCGTGGTACATAGGTCACCTCACTCTCCTGGCAGATGAAAGCCATTCTGTCCGAGCATTGACAGAGGGGATGCTGGCACCCTAAGCAAGCCCCCACGAGGAGCCCCAGGCTGAGGAAAAACAGAACCATGCTTGCTTCTACGTTGCCCATGCCTCCCTGAGCAACTGGGAAATAAACTCCTCCTGCCTCCCACCATCACTCCCTTCCCAGAGGGCCCGCCCTCAAGATTTGTGGTGAGTCACATGATGCCCAAGGAAGGACATATGTTCATCAGGGTTTTCAGCCCATCGGGGTTTCAGGAAAGGTGGGGTTACAATGTGTCTGCCTCTGCTTCACGTGCTCATCATGTCCTTTTTGCACTTTAGATCTGGGTGTTCAGCATCAGTGACGGAACTTCACACACTACAATATTCAAGGTAGCTTTGTTTGCTGACACTCATTTGTACTTGTTCCCTATAATCCAGTATAGACTGACTTTCTTTATGGTGGGACTAGGAAATAATGTTTAAGCCAAGTGGATTGCCACAGCTGCACTCTCCAAAGTGGGTAAGGTATTACTAAAAATTAAATTTGATTACATTTAAATCCACACTTAATTAATTGCAGTATATATGATTATTCCCCATGTAGTTAAATATAGAACCCTGATGACACATTACCGATTAAATTTCAGTAGGGACCTTTGATGAAGCTCATAGCTTGGAGCATCCAAGCCATCATGGGGGCCACATGTTGCCCTGGGATTCCAAGATAATCTCCTCTACTTTATATTACCATATTTCCTGATCAGGTTATTGTGAACTGTCAGATTTCTGTCCTGTAAAGGAATATGGAAGCAGCTCTATTTTTTCATGTTTTTAGAACCTACAGTAGAAAATGAATGTCAGGAAAGAAAACATAAAGGAGCCGAAAGAAAATTTATGGACGTGATAACACAGACGATGGACTCAGAAGCACAGTGAAAGAGAAAGCAAAGCAAAACCTCCGAGGAAGGAAAATAGGAAAATAGCAACCACTTTTCATGGAAATTTATTAATCTTCCTTAAAACATACTTAGTCCTATCCAACCAGGAATCATGGAAGTTGTAATCCAATTCATCTGGAAGGTTGAAGAAGGCTGATTTATTTCAATATTTTATGAACTGATTTGTAGAAGCTGCCCCCCTGCTCAAGTCTCAGGCAGATATTTTTCTTGTCACCATATTCAGAAAAACTTTTTTTACCATGAGATATAGATTTTTTTTTAGAGCAGAGGAACAGCTTGCCTTCAGAGGTTGTGAGTGTTCCATTATTGGAGGTTTTGAAGAAGAGAATGGACAGCCATTTGTCCAGATTGGCGTAGGGTTTCTGGCTTGAGCAGGACATTGGACTAAAAGAAATTCCTCCGAACTCTGCTATTCTGTATTCTGTATCTGAGCCAGAAGTCCCTGCTTCTTTACACCTCTGATAAACATGCTAAGATAATCAAATTAGTTTGGGGATTGTTCCACTTTAGAGCAGTTGTGACTGAATGGATTTTTTTCTGAACCAAGCAAGGAAATTAAATAAGCATTCATTCAAGTAGAAGACTAGCATGTTAAGGAGAGGACTAGGTTCAAACTCATCTGTTTGGAATCTATTTTTTAAAAAAGTATGATAAGTTAACATTGAAATATGTGAAGCATCTCTTTATCACCTGTCTTTATACCTTATTCATTCAGTCAAACTCATACTGGTTTATCACCTCATATTTCATTTGCAGAATGTCCCTTGCTGATGATCAGGAGCTTTCAGGTCAAACTTACTGGAAAATGCTCCATAAATATTCTTTGACACAATGTGGTCTGCCATTCATTTCAAAGTTTGCCAAGTATTTGGGTAATGTGTATAAACAAACAATTTGTAGCCACATAATAAACTCCTTTCTTCTCTCTGACCTGAAAGTGGTCTAGTTGCTCTTTGACAAAGAAAATATACTCTTGGCAAAAGTACTTTCATATTGCTTAAGTGCTAAGAAGGGTTGTTTAGTTAAGATTTAATCCATAGTGGTATTCAAAGAAACTTGAGGCTGAAGGGGGAGAGTGAAGTTATGATGCAACTGTGACTAACAGATATTGAATCAAGAAATATTTCCCCAGGGTTGAAATGCAATCATGGACGATAGGTTTGAAGGTCATCTTGGACCTTTTGGATTCTCATTTTTTATTCAGACAGGCAGCAATTTAGATTCTGCAATGTTTCTAGTTAAATCACTTGAAAGTTGAATGACAGGTAGGCTACAAGCGTATAAAATTAGAAGCTGGGGTAATGGAACAGGGAAGGTAAACTCTTTTAAAATCATAAACAGGTTTTTGAGTCATTGTTTTGTACAATTAAGAGTTGCTTTGCAGAGTGAGATGGGTGGCATCTAAAACAAACAAACGAATAGATATAATTCCAATGTTTAAATTAAAAACTGTAAAATGTTTATGAGATCAAATTGGGGGGGCAGATGAAAGTTGTATTTACTTTTATAATATACGCTTATTTATTTTATTTATTTCACTTAATCTAGATGTCAACTGTCTCCAGACTGTCTTAATAGGTCACAATAAAAGAAGCGATAAAAATACAAGACAAGACAAATTGGGGCTCTGGCTGTTCAAAACAAAAACAACAAGAGGCTCCATCTAACCTAACTCAAGGCCTGGGTGGCAGATTGGTTTCCTCTATCACTGCCTAATTTTTAAAAAGTTCGACATGCTTACAACAATATGGGACTCCTTCGAGATTAGAGGATATCTTCCTAAGAACTTCCTGAGATGCTACATGGACATTCATAAAGCTTCTTGTTTTCAAAGAATCCAATAAGTAACTCCCCCCCCCAATACACGATAGTTACCTGATATATTCTGAATGTATTGTTATTCTTTTTGATAATGTTATGTATTTTTTTTCTTGGAAAGAAATAAACTTTGTAATCTTTAGTAAAGGTCACTTGGTGTCCTAGGACCATTGAATGCCTGTTTCTGATATGGGTCAAGAACAGGGAAGATTATTGCTCTCATATCTAGTTCCTTCAGGTATCTAGCTGTTTATTGATGAATCCAGGGTGTTTTACCGGTTGGGCTTTTGGTTTGATCTAATAGGACTTTTCTGAATGTAATATGATCAGAACATGCCATCTGTACTCATTTATGGGGAAGAAAAAAAATCAGGCTAATCACTCACCTTACCTGTGGAAACATATTCAACCCACCTACCTCTTCTCTATGACTTGTAAAATTCTTGCCATACTTATTCTTTCTTCATTTTTTAACATATTTTGAACTTTAAATATATACTGCTTACTAAAGACAGGGAAAGTTTGAAATTGAAGGAGGCCCAAACAGGTTTCCCTCAACTGTATCTTCTTTTGAAGTTTAATAAAGGAAATGGCAAATCAAAATTTGTTAGATTCTCCTCAAAACTGTAAATTAGGAATTCCAGTTGCTGGTTGCTGAAAAAAAACAATGAAAGTGTTGCAGCCTTATTGAAGATTATTTCTATTGACAGAAGGCAGTGAAAGAAGTCCAATTACTTTGCAATTATGAGAAGATACTAGTGAGGGCAATTGAAGTAGTAAACTTCATTGTTGGCTAAAATAGGAAATTAAAAAAAATCCCAGTAATTGGAGCTACAATCATTATGAGAGAATAGTTGGCTTATGAGTGGATCTGGAAACTTAGTGGGAAAATGGAAATATCAGTTGATGATCATTAAAATGTAGGCTGTGTTATTTACTTATTTGGTTTTAGGCATTTATAAATTTAAGATTGGCATTGCATTATGTTTTTCTAAACATCTGTGAGAGGAAATGTCAGATGAGTACGATACAGCCTTGAATTAAATGTGATAAGAATATATTCAACTTCCTATCCATGCTACTGGATTTCCCGAGTTATCTAGTTGCTCATTGTATAATTGAAAATGCTGGATTAGTTTGGTCCATAGGCTACCAATTCAATGAGAAAGACTGCATTGGCTATGAACTAACTAACTTTACACTAGCCTCATATAATTGAAAACCTAATGTTTTTAGACAATTGTGTGATGTCCTAGACAACTTTTGGCAGTTTAAGAGCCAAGGTACTTTTGTGTAGGCATCTTTTAAATTTAGTGGTGGAGTCACAACCTTGTGCCAACAATTATATGATAATTAGTTCGATAGGAAAATTCAAACAAGAGCAGCAACTCAGACCACTTGAGATGGCCTTGAAAAAGGAATGGAAGAGTCATTATGAAAACATGAACTTAGCCTGGTGTAATGAACAGTAGGAATAACCTTGAAGAACTGCTACCCAACCAACAATCACATAAAAGAAATCTGATTCCTGCCCATAAATGTACTTTGAGAAAGTGTCTCTGACATGACCCTTCCTAGATGTCATGAAGATAAACAGGTGGTGGGGTAAATGCACTCAGACTTGCAAGAGTGTCTATGATAAGAATACGTTTAGCATTCATAACACTATTTACTATCTGGTTTATCTTAGAGTGCTGACATCTAAAAGGACAATGGGTGCATGGCAAAAAAATTCAAGATTCTTTGAATCACTTTAGTATAAAGGAGAAAAAGAGAATATCTGTCATACTTTCTGTTATCATACCCTATAACAATGAAATAGAATTCAAGAAGTTGTAGTGAGGTCTGTTTCCTGACCTGGTCTACTTCAAAGTGTTGATACCACTAGGGATAAATAAATAGACAGTATGAAAAAAGTAGAAGCAAAAATCAGAGAAAGCCCTAAAATCAAAGCACAGCCAAGAGAAAGTATGGGAAGCAGTGTATTTCTGGATCAAACCTTGAAAAGACCAAAAGTATAGACTCTAGCAGATATGACCTAAAGAGAAAGACTTCCTGGAGTCGAATTTATCTGTGTCTGTTATCCTTGGCAACAACAGGGAATTAGTTTGCAATGGTCTTTTCCTGGAATGTTTCTTTCCTTACCTTTTCAAATTATTCTATCAGCAGTCATGAGGTAAGGAGGATATTTCAGCTGACCAAACTATTATTTGGTGAAGAAGTACATCTACTTTACAAAGTGTCCTGTCTAAATACAAGTTTCCGTTTGCACACATAAACTCAGATTAGAAGGAAATCACTTGACTCTGTAGGAGAACCATGGTGGGAAATTCATAAAGTTAGAAATAATCTGACCAATTTGAGTGAGTATGAGAATGACCATTTCCAGCCATGAAAAAAAACTTCATAGTTTTTAAAACTGAACTAAGTAAACTTAAACAAATCTGATTTTCTTATAACTAACTTGTGTGTAGCTACCAACCAACTTTTTGTACCTTCTTTAATTTGCTTTTGATTGTAGTGTGTTACCCAAATATTCAAATGAAGGACAATATACATGGGACCACTTACTCCACATAGTAGTCAGTTTGTTCCTAGCAAAGGGATGGTGGTGCTCCCATAGTTGATCCTGATTGTCCTTTGTTACATCTCATTCTCCAACACTTCACAATGAGTAAGTACACTTATGACATCTGTCCCTTAGAGGCTCTCTAGATGTGCTGGAATTTCAATTTGCAGAATTCTGTATCTGGGTCTATTATTCTGACAACCTCAACATGCCTTCCTCAAATAAAGACCCTATGGAATGAACATGTCAATATCCTAACTGGACCTAGCCATGGAACTGACCCTGTCATTGCTTTTAAGTCATCATAAACATGGCCAATCATTAGCAAAATTTAACATTGCAGTGAATCAGCAATTCTTCTTCAATGCAGCCTTAGGCCATCTGGATTCTTTTGCTCCACAGTGTCTTGCTCTGAGGTACTTGCAAAACATTGTGATGGGACAAGGTTAAAAAGAAGAAAGCAATAAAGTCAATTCCTTCTATTGCATCATGCAAAGGAAGCAGGTATGAAGAAACACATATTTTCTCCTGATATCTTGCTATTATGTTTGTGCTCCCTACATTCACTTGCCATGCACTCTGCAATGTCTAAAAATAACGTAAATCTCCTTTGTACTTGACCTTGCATGGTTTCAGACAAACCAGATCTGCATATGAAAAAGAACTGTTCCAAATGAACCAAGACATAAAATATTCAGAGAATCCTTCTGGGAAATGCAGCCAATCTGGATGGTTCATTAAAACAGAAAACATAAAGGGGAAATGAGAAAGAAATATAACATCTAGACAAGTCTCCAAACAGGGCACAAAGTTCCAGCACCATTTTGAAGAAAATAAGATGAGATTACTTAGACAATTGATCTTATTTTTCACACACACACACACACACAATGATGCAGCAGGAGGAACATGATCCATTTTTTTCTATTCATGGAATTCTGGCATGCTCTCAGGATTGAGGGGAGTTGAAGCAATTTTGTCTCCTCTTCCAATCTGATCACACAAGGGGTGGTCTACTAAACCCACTTTGATTCCCTAGTTATTATATACCTGAAATTAAAATCTGCAGTTCTTGATGGTCTTTAGAGGCAGTCCTTTGTAGATTGTATTGCAGTAATCCAAACATAGGGTGATGACAGGATGAACTGCTTTATGATTGAGTTCTTATGCTCCTATTGGGGCCACAAGTGGTACATACCCATTGTGTATGTATCACTTGTGGCCCTACCAGGAGCATAAGAACTCAATCATAAAGGAATTCATCCTGTCATCACCCTGTGTTTGGATTACTGCAATATAGTCTACAAAGGACTGCCTCTAAAGACCATCAAGAACTGCAGATTGTTCAAAATTCAGTGGCCCACTTATTAGTTAGTATGTATCACCTATGTTGCAACCCCCCCCCCATAGATTTCCAGTGGACATCTGAGCGCAATTCAGTGTTGTTTTTGCCTTATTTAGTCCTTTACGACTTGGGACTAGATACCTCCAGACTATATTTCCAGAATAAATCTGGCTGACATGAATATATCAGGACTGCCTGCTGTTGGTACTCCATGTTGATGACTCTTGAGGTACAAAGTCTCTTCTTTCCCTTGGCAGTGCCTATTCTTTGGAACATCCTATTATCTAAGATCAGGATGATTTCCCCCACGAGTGTCCATGCCAGAAAGGTATTGAAGATATGGCTTTTCCAAAGAGTTTTTGTGCCATGAACTGCTGCCATCTAGGCTCTGTTTTTGGGGTTTGGTTATTGCTTTTCAGTTTGGGTTTTGCTTTCTTGTTTGTCTTTTTCTTGTTAATGTTATCCAAAAAATTGTTGGCAAGTATATTGGATACATTCTCCCCATCCATTCATTGGTTTATTTCATGATGCAGAATAGAGAAAAGATCACCTGGTGTCTTACTTTCCATCTCTTTTCTGTGGCATAACAGCAGTAGAATTAAAAGGTTGAGGCTGGAATAATCAAAGGCCACTTCTCTGGGGGACTTCCCATGCTAATTATCCCCAGAATTGTTTCATATGACTCTGGAAAGTTCTTTGCCTTTTGATTTATAAATATATATATATATGTAGATCAGTGGTCCCAAGGACCGGTTCTATGGAAAAAGATTTTTCCGCAGATCGGAAGGGGAGATGTTTTATGTACTGCCTTCATCTTGCGAATGGAGCTTAGCTTGTTTGCAAGGCCTAGTTGCTGCCACGCCAAGGTCGTGGTTGGAGATTCCTGATGTACATAATGCAGATTTTTGCTTGTAGCTCACATCTCTCAAGTTCTCTGCTTTTGGCTACCTTTTATCCCATTTTTGCAAACTTTTTTGTTTGTTTGTTGATGTTTAATTAATAAACAACAGCTATATATTTTTGCTGGCTTGAGTAGTGTGGTGGCTTTCTCTATTCTGGATATAGGCTGGGAGTGTGCTAGGTGCAAACTAAACTGGAAATAACCCACCCGTTTCCATTTTCCAACAGAACATAGGAATCTTCTTGAACTGATATTTGATTTGGATTTGTGGTTTAATTTACCTTAGAGATGCAAAACATAATTCAGATCATATGGGAAACTATTTTTTACTGCAGATTGGCTTCTTCAAATGACCTTTTAATTGACCTGGTTATAATGGGGTCTTGTTTACATGACTGGAAATAAAAAGAAAAAGAATGGATGTGGTATTGATTTATTTTAATTTTCTTGTTTTCCATGACATTATATAGTTTCACTGGAAACTCTAAATAAGGCATATCTTTATTTTTTTTAAAAAGATCACAGTTTTACTAATCAGATTAGGTACCAAATCCAACATTTCTTTTCTAGGACATTTTACACAGAATTCAAAATGAGAGAGAAGCTCAATTAGTCTTAGAGTTCTTAAGAAATCAATCTTCATGAATTCCAATATGAATTGGCCTCATCTACCCTTCTTGGCCTAATGTGTGGATTGGAATCATAATCTACTGTAATTACCCCTGTCATGTTTCCCATCTTAAAGATCTCAATGGGTAAGATGTCCTGAAAGAAAGAAGACTGAAAGCCACAATCCTATGCCATAATTGTTTTTGCTGTTTTATTAATAAGATTTTTATATAGCCTATTCATAAGACTCAGAGCAGTGTCCATCTGGAAAGCAGTTAAATCGTTACTCTGAATTGCAAAAGTAAATAATCTTTACTTTACTTTACTTTTATTGGATTTCTATATCGCCCTTCTCCCCACAGGGGACCCAGGGAGGTGTACAGCCACAATAAAAACATACACGGGAAAATACAATACGAGGAGCAAGAATTACAGAGATTAAAAACCGAATTAAAATGACAAAATAGAGAGGCTGAGTCAAATTTAAAACCAATTTAAAT
>JANHFO010001929.1:469646-481135 GCA_032468095.1 Pareas carinatus | reverse complement strand
CAAAGCCAACACCAAAAATGTTAAATTAAGGAGGTTTTTAGAGGGTTTTTTAACTAAAGTTTTAGGGGGTTCGGGTGGGCAGGTTGCTAAGGGAGTTGGAGGGTGTGAGAGGCCACTATATAGGCCAGGGCACGGCGTGGAGGCACTGGGTGGAGGGGGGGCACGTCCAGGGGGGTGTAGTTTATAACATTCCTGTTGTGTGTGGGAGGAGCAGATATGGCGGGAGCAGGGGGCCAAATCTAGTAAAGGGCACACATCCTCAACATACGTTAGCGGTGACACGCGCCGACCTCCAATGCTCTTCCTGTGACCTGGGTGGCACACGCTTTCAGGCCCAGGACCTACGGCTGAGTTGTGTAACACCAGGTCTGAGGTTAATAAAGCCCCCCTCATTTACGGGCTGGTTCAGGATGGGGAGCGAACCTAGCGGGAATTACAGAGACCTGGTTGGGCCAGGAGGGGGTGTTCCCCTCATCAAGATGTGCCCACCAGGTTTCCATGCATTTCATCAGCCGCAGGCCCAGGGGAGGGGCGGGGGAGTGGCAATTTTAATCAAGGAGGAGCTCTTAACGAGGGAGGCTACTATTCCTCTGGTAGCCTGCTGTAAGTCTCTCCTAGTGAAGTGGGGCCCTGGGAGGCAGAAGGGCGTGCTGATCACGTACCTGGCTCCCTGCCACGTGACAGCAGCCCTGCCCGAGCTACTCGACGTCATCACCGAGGTGGCGGTGGAGACTCCCAAACTTTTAGTTATGGGAGACTTCAACCTGCCATCTGCGGGTGAGACAACTGAAGTGGTTTGAGAGTTCATGGCCACCATGACGGCCATGGTCTTGACCCAATTAATTCAGGGTCCCACGCACTCGGGGGGGACACACGCTGGATCTAGTTTTTGCCTCTGGACAGTGGCTAGATGGTCAGAAGCTAGGGGAGATAGTTGTGGAGCCCCTGTCATGGTCTCTCCTTTGGCTGAGCTTCCCCATCGCCACACCCTGCCGCAGGGAAGCAGAACAAATTTAATGGTTCCGCCTCAGGCGCCTGATGGACCCTGAGCGGTTTCAGACGGAGCATGGGCCGTTTTCTAATGCCTGGACCCACGGCTCGGCCGAGGAGCTCGCATCCGCCTGGAATAAGGTGGCGGGCATGCCCTTGATTGGGTCGTGTCTTTGCGGCCTCTGACCCAGCGTTGACTCACCCCAAGTCCATGGTTCTCCGAGGAGCTGAGGGAGATAAAGTTTGAAGTTTATTTTTATTTTTATACCACCCTTCTCCCCGAAGGGACCCAGGGCGGTGTACAGCCATTTAAAACAACCGTAAAAAAAAACAATAACAAAACATACAAGACAAAATTTAAAATAATATTAAAAATATATAATAGTTAATGGCCAAAAATTTAAAAACCGGAATATAAAACCAATTTGTACCGGATCAAGAATGTAAATATATAAAATTATTCGATTTACATATGGAGAGGGGTGCGAATCAGGCCAAAGCGGCCTGAGTAAAGAGGTATGTTTTAATGGCACGGCGGAAAGCACACAGATCCGAGATGGTACGAATCTCTTGGGGGAGATCATTCCAGAGGGTGGGGGCTCCCACAGAGAAGACTCTCCCCCTGGGGGTCGCCAGCCGAAATTGTCCTAAAGTCAAAGAATTGAGATATATAAGATACCCAGTGTATTAAAGCTATGGAAATTGTTTTATAAACATGCACAGAATCTATCAAAAGTTGCACGCTGTTCCATTGGCTTCTATATGTTTAATGTCATCAAAATTCATGGGATATAAGCGTCCTTCACTTTGGCTGGTTTATGTCCATATTTTCGTAAAGCAGAACGATTTAATTCTTAATGGCAATGATTAAAATTTAATATAATTTATTGATGTGCTTTTGTAGTTTTTTAAAATAACTTTTTTCCTTGTGAATATTTGCTAGACAACTTATTATTTGCATTTTTCATGGATCGCTACTTTGATATGTGTCACCCTTCCTTTAAACAATGCATACCCTTTTTCTTTTTGTAACTATTTGATTTTAGCTGTATTAGTTTTTAAAAAATATTGTTTGAAAGTTGCACAAAGGTAATGATTTCTATGTTGTTCATGTTGTCTTTTCACTACATCTATGCATAATTCTTGGTTTAAAGTCAACAAAGGTGAAATATTTTATGTGACTTTAATAAGTCACTTAATGCTCATGTTTCCTTTTCTGTATTTTATTAGTTTCACTTAAAAATAGTATTTTCACAGATGACTAAAAACTTAATTAACCCCTCCCCCAAAAAAGAATCCCTAAAAACAGAATTTCCTAAACCAAAGTCAATCTGTTTGTTACTTTCTTAGGTTTACTTTCTTAGGTTGTTACTTGAAATGACTCTAGAAGCATTTATTTGTATTGTCATTGATACAGACACAAATAGGAATTCAAAGAACTGACCTAAAGTATTTTGGCATATGAGACGTAACATTTCAGTGAAGGCCTTTCCCATAACCATCTAATTGCTACTCTTGAAATAGTGTCCTAGATTTGCTTCTTGAGAAAAGTCATTCTAGGGCAGCCCTGTGAGATCTACACTTTGCAAGAGTTCCAGGATTTGACCATTTATAAGTCATTGTGTTTTCATAATAAAAGATAGAGTGATAGAGGGATGGCATGTATAAATTTGATTTGTCAATATTTCAGTTTGGTTCTCAGCATTGATGACTTTATAATCATAATATAGTAGTCTAAAAATATTCCCTTTGGGGAAATGAGAATGGTGAATCAAATAATTCAAGACTTGGAGAGATAAAATGTGTAGATCAAAGCAATTTTTATTATTGGCTATTATTAGCTATTAAATAAAAACGTGAGGTTCTATGAACTTCAAAGAATGGGGATGGACCTGTAGTTTTTCAAGAGATCTGCTGCTGAGCATTACTTAAAGTTCTGTCAGACGTGCAGAATTTCAGAACCATTCCTGAATTTTCATTGGTTTAACCAGAATGTCATAATGAACCAGAATAGTTATTGTCTGGTTGCTGTATTGTATTTTCCCAGAGGTAGATATAAAAGAAACAATGTTGCTTTTATTCTAATAATCTGGTTTGTCACATCTAGTTTGTTAATTATTATAACATTATCAGTCAAAGGAAAACTATAGTCTTTATTGTCCTTGTATTAAAAAAAAATCTGCCAAAGTTTGAAGGAGCCAAAGGATTTTTTAAAAAAATAGTTTAAAAAATGCGGACTGAAAATGAACTTGAGCAAAGACCTATCTTCCAGAATCTAATGTATGGAAGAGAAAATATAAGTTAGATATATGTAGAATTTCTCATGTATGTCACTTATTTCAATAAAATAGAATAGTAGATTCAGAATCATTTAACTTTTTTTTTAAATTGCAGGTGTGGTCATTGCAAGAGTCTCCAGCCAACTTGGAATAAACTTGCAAACAAATACAACAAAATGGATAATCCGCATGTCTATGTTGTAAAAGTGGACTGCACTGCAGATACTCCATTGTGTTCTGAATATGGTGTAAGGGGATACCCAACGTATGTGTAAAAAAACAATACTTATGCATTTCCCTTCAATTCTTATTGATTTGAAGAGAGCTTCTGAATACTTGTTTTGTAAATAGATGACATTCTATATCTGTATTAATTCCTTTCCCTTCTTTGGATATACCATGTAAGTAGCAATAGCTGATGCAATTGTAAAACCAGGGTACCTGCAAACATCTGTTGCTTTCATTATTTTGCTCATGGGAGTAAAAGCTGTGTGGCGATATAAGATGAGCATGCAATATTTTCATTACTGACCCTTTGCAGCATATTGTAAACAAATGTGTTTTTACCTGGGTAAAACCCAGGCACAGCTGTGCAAATATACCACAACAGTTTTATAACTACCAGAAAGTAGAGGAATTGCTCTAATAAATAGACTAGAACAAAAAAAAGTATTAACCATTTTCTTGCATTAAGAAACTGTTGCTAAATCAAGATCAAAATAGTGAGGAGCCAGGAACTTTAGGATGTAATTCCAAAGCTCTGTCTGAGGTTCTTAGCAAGGGCTGTTAGGGTAGAGCCAGCAGAAATATTCCTCTCTGAAGTTTCCCCCTTCTTTTGTAGAAGTTTCATAAATTCAACCTGGCCAGGCTGCATTTGTGACATCATGTTCTCCGTTTTGCATTTATAATAAATTGTCGACTATTAGCAAACCATCGGTAGAAGGATTTGACATATAGCAGCAGATCATACTTAGTTCTTGAGACCTGTTTTTTTTAAAAAAATCTATTAATATAAGAATGGTGGCATATAATTTCCTAATTGCAGCAGTATTGAGATTTTCACCTAGAGACTTAATAGCTTAACTTCCAGTTTGATTACCTTGCAAGCCAATTAAATACCAGAGCAGATCTGGTTTTTTCAGGCATTCTGTTCCTATTTTTTAAAATATTTTCTAAGTGATACAAACACTTTAAAGGGAAATGCATAATGGAGACAAAGTCTGAGAAAAAAAGGGAATGTGGACACTTTAATAACATCATAAGCAACCATCATTTCCCCTGTAAACTAGAAATCTGAATAATTGGTTCATTTAATAGCTTTGTTTAGAACAAAAGAATATATACTTTATGTTTTAGGAGCAAAGAAAGTTTATCGATAGTGCCTTCATGAGAGTTAACTTGACTTTTGTCTTTGCTTTAAAAGGGCTTTTGAAAGCATACAGAGCAATGGCAGTTTAAATTTGGAAAGTCCAATGCTGTCCTGTTGAAATCAATGGAAATGTTAGAATTAATAATAATAAAACCATTGTGAGGAATGTTGCTTGGGATCCGATATAATGTGATGATTGTTTTAAAAATGTTTCAAGTTTAAATGACTACGAACCTGTTTTCCTTATTGTTTTGTTACGTTTGCAGCCTAAAACTACTTAGGCGACACCAAGAAGATGCAAAATATCAGGGACCTAGAGAACTTGAGGCACTAGAGAAATGGATGTTGAAGACATTAAAAGAGGGATCTGATGTAAGTAATCAGAAACAGTTTTTATTCAAGAGACAATATATAGTCAAAGGAAGCCATTAGAGCAGTGTTTACATTTCTGGAACAAAATTTTATGAGCCCAGGAATCTTCTCTTTATGGAGATGTGAGAAGAATATTGAAAGAGAAATTGCTTTGGCTAAAATTCAGGGGAACTCAAACACAGGATTGTTCTCTTCATGACAATGAAAGGAGAGCGCTTAAAAATTGAAATAAATAAAATCTGACCCATTGTTTTCTTTATTGGACCAAAGACAAATTACTTTTATGTATGCATGGAGAAACTACTCCCCAGAGGAGCTGCTTCTGCTGTCAGCCTTTCTTCATTTTTCTTGAAATATGGCGGTTTCTGGATTTTAACTTAGGGATTTCCCCAACTTCACTACCTATAGCTATGCTTGTCTAAGTTGGAATTCTGGATCATGTGGTCCCAGGACATCCATTTGTGAAAAAAATGCTGTAGGGAAAGAGGATGTCTTCATTTATAATCATGCCAAAGTTTTGTGTTTTTGTTAGGGAGATATTCTCTCTTTTCTTCTCTCCTTTCTCTTCCCCCCCCCTCCCTCACACACACACTCAAACCATATACCCACACACACATAGACACAAATTGTAATGTTTATTGTTATTGTTGTAGTTTTATTATGTATATAGTAGTATAACTACGAATAGTCCTTGACCTACAGTCACAACAGAATTGTGGTCATAAGTCAAGGCACAGTGTGATTGGATGTGATTTTGCAACCATTCTTACAATGTTTGTAAAGCGAATCACATGATTGTTAAGCAAATTCATGATTCCGAATGACCAAACTGACAAAACAGTTGCAAACCACAATAATGAAACCGTAGCATTTGCATCCAGTTGTAAATCTGAGCTGGTTGCCAAGTGGCCAAAATGTAACCATGTGACTGGGGGCAAAGAGCAGCAGTTGTGACATCCCATATTTCAAGGATGGGTCGTAAGTACATTTGTTAAAAGTCCTTTGTAAGTTCGAATAGTTGTTAAACAGACTATCGTAAATCTAGGACTACCTGTGACTCTACCTTTTTGAAGTTTAAGCGTGGTGCTTTCTGTGTTCTTTTTCTTGGGGTTGCTAAATGTAAGGAGGAAGAACCTAAATTGAAGCCATCAAAAGCACCTGATACAAAGCAAAGTCTTTATGAGCTCTCAGAAGATGATTTCAAGCAACATGTAGCAGAAGGTAATTTCATTTGTTTATTTATCAATCCAATTAAAGAGAATATTTGTGGCTCGGGGTTGAAATGGGGAGGTCCTTGGTGCTCTCTGAGATTGGTTCTTTTCTTGCAGACATTTCATTACTCAATCTAGGTAGCATCATGAGTGCTAATAAAGTCTTGGTGGAGATTCTTTGGTTAGACTGTTTACTGTTAGCTTGTTTGACAGTTCCTTGATTGAGGTATTGTTTACTTCTTGATTATTTGGTCTGATGTTGATCCCATAGGTGTACCTTTAATTTGTTGACAAGTTTGTCGAATTGAAAACATGTGGTTAGGCAGAGATTGATAAGATCACCACTTTCAAGACTCATAGTGAGGCTGTAATGCAAGATCTAGGATCAATAGCAGTTCCACAATATAATACAAATATGTAGATGACACCTTCACCATCATAAAAAAATGACCATTTAAAGAACACCCACAACCACATCAACTTTTTCAAAGGAATCCAGTTCACCAGGGAAGAAGAAAACAACTCACTACCTCATGTATATCAGCAGAGACTACAATTGCAAACTAGAAACACAAATGTATCTAAAAATCACCTACACCAATCAGTTTAATGCTTCACTATCAAGGCAATAATCCAGCCTCACACAAGAGAAGCTATGTAGGAACTCCATTCAGATGACCACATGCATACTGCAGCAGCCCTAAACAGCAGAAAAGGGAAACAGATCATCTATAGAACATCTTCCAACAAAATAGCAACTTCATCAAAAAGTGCCTGACCCCTTAATCCAATATAGCACAACCAACACAAACTGTAAAACGGATAACACTCCCATATATCAAAAACATCTCAGAAACTACCAATAGACTATTAAAACCATAGGGAATCAGCATAGCACGTAAACCGACTAAAGCCTTCAAAAACATCCTAAAGATTCAACAGTTTTCCAACTTTATTAAATCTATGCCACACAATGAGTTATTAGTTGCGATATGATTGGAAAAGGTTTTATTTCCAGTACCTTCCTCCACTGATAATTCACCAGCTGTTGTCATCCACCCAAGCAGATCTATAAGATTTAAAAAGGGATGTAATTGGAAGTTTGATGAAAAGTTTTAGAATTAAGCTACATCAGCAAGTGTTAATTCCTGCTATTTGAGGTAACTTGACTGAGAACTTTGAAAAGATATATACCATACCTTATGGCAAGGGTCCCCAACCCCCAAGCTGCGTCCTACTACTGAATGGTCTTGAGCCATTCAGAACCAAGCTGTGGAAGTGGTGGGCGAGAGTGCACACATGCATGCATCCCCACGTGCGTCAGCAGCAAAGAACCGTTTGTGCATGCGCTTGCCTGCCACTCATGCGCAACCATCCTCTTTCACATAAACCCCAGCTGGGCTGGAAAAGTTGGGGAACTCTGTTATAAAGTACAGATCTGGAAATGTGATTTCCAAACCAATACTCTGCATTTAGTGAATTATTAGGAGGGAGAAATCCAGAGTTAAATCATTAAGAGTATTAATTATAAAGCTAGAAGATTAGTGTGTAATGCAGGAGATAAAATTTGGGAAAGGAAATCTAAATATGGTATAAGCCAAAGACTTGCCTCTTCTCGTAGCTTTACTGATAAAGAGAGAAATACACAATAACTAAATGAATTAATAAACTGTTTTGTGTGAGTACTGCAGCACTCCTTTTTTTCTTTTTGAAGGCAATCACTTCATCAAATTCTATGCCCCTTGGTGTGGCCACTGCAAAGCATTGGCACCTACTTGGGAACAGTTGTCTCTGTCCCTTGAGCCATCAAAGTCCATCAAGATTGGGAAGGTAAGTCTGATTGGCAAGGTAGTTCAGTTTTTATAAATTGAAATGAATTATTCTGGGAGTAGCGCTGGCCAAAAAGTTTGCTTCGTAACTCACCATTAACATTTTCAATTCCCATTTTGAAATCTTTCTTGCAAGCTATTCACCTACCCTAATTCCTGAATTTACTGGAGCCTCGGGTGTTAATCAAAACACATTTGCTTGAGATTGATTGTTTGATTGGTTCCTGGGCTTCCTGAGAAGTAGCTTTAGTAAACAGCGTATCCTGGAGAAATTTTTAAAATGCAGTTTGGAGCTGGTATTTAACCTTTTTTCCACTAACTTCTTTTTCTTGTTTCATGTTGCTCCTTGCCTATTTTCTTTCTTCCTGAGTCACTCTTTAAGCCCTGGTGTTTGAGAATTATAATCCGTAAGGAGTAGTATGTGGAAAGCTGCTTTAAAATTTATTGAAATCAAAAATATTTAATTTAGATTAATTCCATTGCGTTCAATGGCCTTGAAAGTATTATTTGCTTGACCTGACTATTCCATTTGCCATTTCATCAGTAGCACTAGGAATAAGGGAATGATTGCCTTTAAAGTAAATGAATTAATTTCTTTTTTCTCTCTGTTTGGGTAACATAGAAACCATAATTTCTGTGCTTAATAAATTTAGATACTCAATAGCCAGAATTGAACTGCAGATGACAATTCAACAATTCTGCTTCTAAGACTCTTAAGGTTTAGGGTATCCTGTTGTGAAAAATGGGGTAGCTCATTTCAATTTTATGGAGGTTTTTTGTTATTTATTTCCCCTTTTTCATATTTTTTTCTCATTTCAAAGTTAAGATGTTTTTTAAATTTTAATTCATAGACACCATTTCTTTTTCCTATTCATTTTTCTGATTTTGTATCCTGATTTATCTTTCTCCATTCTTCTAGCTCTTATTCTTGATTATTCCCCTATGTACGATTCCTTACCTAACATTCTCCTTGTATTCAAGATTTGCTCTCATTATTCCATTAAACTATACTAATTACATTTTACATCTTACTGTTTTGTGGTTCATATCTTAACCTTGATTGTTCTGTTACTAACTTTTCTGTTCGGTTTCTATCACTACTTTTGTTGGATGCCATTAATGCTGAAGGATGCTGACAAAATACTCAATAAACTAGCCAGTCCACCTTTCTCTTATCCTTTGCCCCTCATCACTCATTACATGGGGGTCCAAGCAGTTAGACATTCTCCTTATAAGGAGTGGTGACTCTTCTAACCTCTTGGACAGTTTTTTATACCCTCTGCAGAAAAATACCATGATTGACATCTCAGTTGAGCAGAGCTCTTAAACACTGTCTGAAAATATTAAGCAGTATAAAATATAGCAGCTATAGAAATAACAAGAAATATTAGGATCATATCATCCCAACATTTCAGTCTCTCTCGGTTGATTTCTGGATCCATTTCAGGTAGAAACTTATTAAGCTTCTCATGATTTGGGATCACAGTATCTGATTTTGAATATTCCATCAAGCTCTGTAATCATCTTTGGAGAGTCTTCTCTGCGTGCTCCCCCCAGGTTGAGGTGTGGGGTGCAGCTGCTAAAAATATGCATGAATTTAAACATTAATGTTTACCTTCTCTTCTAGCTAATCTTACTTTTTGTTTCAGTTTGCGCCATTAGTTTAAATTGTTTTCTTTAATATTTTTAACTTGTTCTTAATTTAGACTCCAGTTTTTATCATGGTGTTTATGTATTAATTGTAACTTGCCTTTAGGGAGATTTTACTCTGTTTATTGTCTCTAATGATCTTAATCTCACATCAGAAGAACAGTTGTCAGCTTTTATTCTCCTTGATCATTCCTTACCATTTGGTAAAGTTTTTCATTTTTTATTCCTTTGCTTCATTTTCTGGAGTTTATTAGCACTCATTTGGTTTTCCTCCTATCATGATTTTTTAAAACAAACATTACATTTCCTTTAATGGATTTTAGCTTCCTCTCAGTGTTCTTGGATGTTGTTCTTAGTTGTTGTTTTTTTACTTAACTGTATATTTGCTTTTGATAATCCTATTTCCTCTTCAGTCCTTACCTGCTGTCATTAGACAATGTTTTCCAAGTATATTTTATTCCAACTTCTGTATTACAGAAGACAAGCATAAATATCTGCTGAATCCAAATCAGTACCTATTAGTTCAGAACACCATTTTCAATTGTGGCTAGCTAGATTTTCTAAAAAAAAACAAAAAACCTACCCCATAAATTCCCAGATTCCCAAGCATGATTGTTAGTGATATCCTGCCTCTAAACACAAAGATTTGTTTAAGATTTCCCATCAAATTAAGCCTGTTTCTGCTTTGAAGGTGGCTCTGTCGTTGTCTCAAACTCAGTGTACAAAAGATAGGATTTGTTTCCCCTTAAATTGTCACTTTCATCTTCTTTTTCTCTTTCAGTCCCAACTTCATTCTTCAGTCTTCTCTGCAAGTTGAGTTTTGGGCATATTCTCTCTGATTCTTCTTTGCCTTGCTTGGCTCACATTACTACTCTAGCTGAGGTCTGTCTATTCTCTTTATAATGCTTTAAAATGTGTGCTTTCTTTTCAAAAAACACTCTTTATACCATGCTGATTACACTGTTGTTTGCTTTCCTGACTGCTTGATTCTCAGCTTAAATCCATTATAGTTTTCTTAACTCTTCGCTCATTTAATATTTCTGTTGGCATGTTTAAATGTTACACTTAACCTTGCTTCTCTTTAGCAGCTTCTTTTATTTGACCTTATTTAGGTTTTAAAAAGATCTAGTCACAGTGTATGTTTGAAAAATGTAAAGAATATGAACAAGAGATGGCTCCATCTGTACGTCTCTATCCAGTGTACAGTTTCTTTTTATAATCTTTTTACCTTACTCATCTTTTGTTTTTCCTTATTCCATACCATTCAAATAAAAATTAAGCTGTTTACCAAATTTCTACTATCATTTGCTGTTTTCATCCTTAATATTCTTTCTCTCTTTCCTGGCTTTCTTTGCATAAAACTCTTTTTTGTTTAGGTTTTGACAAGGGTTTTTTTGCATGATATTTACATAAATTATTTAAAAAGCTATTTATGTCTTTATGCTTCCTTCAACATCAAGTCTCATGTTTGTTCTTTGATTCTGTTCTCAATTTAGTTATTGTATTGGTTTTACCTATCTCCTCTTTTCACTCTAGTCTTAGTCAGCAATTTTTCTCTTTCCCTCTTTTTGGTTTGAAGTTTTGAACCTATACCTGTAGAAATATGTACCGTATTTTTCGCACCATAAGGCGCACTGGACCATAAGACGCGGGACGCCAGGAATTCTCCAATTCAGCCTGCAGGGCTATCCTTTGGCTTTGGAGCGTCCCGCGGAGCGATCTCCGTGCACCCCAAAATCGCTCCGCGGGGCGCTCCAAAGCCAAAGGATCGCCCAGCAGGCTGAATTGT
>JANHFO010001929.1:442724-453224 GCA_032468095.1 Pareas carinatus | reverse complement strand
GGCAAGGTCTCACTTGCCATCTAGCAAGAAACCAAAAGCACCAGCCTAAAGATGGCAAGTGAGACCTTGCCGAAACGTCACCAAGAGACTTTTCACTCTACACGGGAAAAGACTTGAACACACCTGGACCTACATATATATATATCTCTTAATGAGGTTAAATTTGATGAGTTGATTAATTCTGTAGCTATTTTGCTGCATACGTCACAGGTATCCCACCCCCAAATCCAATGCTATCTTATGAGTAATCTTTCATTTCAAGAAGGCCTTTGATGATTAAGTGAATTGAAACTATCTTCAAATAATACATTTTCAGAAGTAGGACATTTACTTCCATCTTCCACTTCTGAGCTATTTCTGAGGATCACAGAAAACTGCCTTCTGAATCTACAGTGATTCAAATATGAAAGCAAAAAGGTTCTTTGAAGCAAAGGAACACAAACACAGCATCTGTCTGTATCTTGTGAAAGCAACTGTGTCTTTTTCTGGGATTGAATAGCTTCCTTTTGCAGCTGCTGTTTCCCTGGGAGTTAGCTGGAATGCTCATGCTTTTGTGCCTTCAAGTCCAAAATCATGCACAGATCTATCTACTGCTCAACATCAATCAAACCGCTGAACTTGTGTTGTCATCACAGGGAGAAATCAGGGACTAAGACTGGAATAATTTCTATGTAAAAGCAAACATTACCAGTAAGCAATAGGTAAGCTAGGTTATCACCTACTAACTCAAACATACTATTGTAATAGGGATCAAAGCAAAGAGACATGGTGATGAAGACAGGAAGGAAAGATAGGAAAAATGCTTACAAATGCTTCATTTGATTGGAGAAATCTGCAATGCCCAATTCTTGTGTAATTTATCTTGGAAATATCAAGAAGAAAAGTTAATCTCTGGTTTTCTCATTATTACACCGGACACTGTTGTTCTAAACCTCTTCTAGATGAAGCCTGAATATTTGCAAAAAAAACATTCCCCAAACCTGCAGCTGGATGCTATTGTTTGTTAGTACATATCTGGAAAAACTGGAGACAGAATTAAAAATTCTTCATTTATTTACTGAGTGATAGATACCGCCCAAGATTAATATCAGTAATAAAATTGGTGGATAGTATAACTTTTTGAGTTGTGCATACAGATGCAAACCATGAAAGTGCACTTTGCAAATGTCTTTTATAAAAACATATATGTGATTATTTGAAAAGCATATTTAAACATACAATGGAGCAAATTAAATAAATGCACCTTTCTTTCAAATCTTTTGAGGAAATTTCGTACTTTCTAATTAGTGAATCTAACAGTACTCTAGACTTAAAACTGAATCTAAACAGTATCTGTTCAGTACCCCTTAAAAGCTTTACCCTTTTGTTGACTTCTCTGAGGATAATTCCATTGCCCTTAAGGAAGACCTTCCATCCTCCAGGAAGCCCTGGGGTTTGGTAAATCCATTAGTTTGCTCTGAATGTTTCATTTTTGCATTCTTTTTGGGTGGTGGTTGCTATTTGGTTTTTCTTTTTCTGTTATATTGGGATTTTTTAAATACTTTATATGAATGCCACTTTGAGACATTTGATTGTTAGGCAGCCAATAAACAAACCAACAAATATTTTTGGTATTTAATTTCAGTATTTTCAGCACTGATTTACTTTATTAATATACTGCAACACAGCAAAAGAGTATTAGTAGCACTCATAGGCCGGCCATCTCTTCATAATATTATTATTGACTAAATTAATTAATTCATAGGCACCAGGTCATCTTTTACTAAGTAGTTTTGTTGCAAAGGAGGCAACCATATAATCTCTCTCTTTAATTACTGCCCTATTATTTTAATAAATTAGCTGTTTAATGTAGTTTGGAGGAAGGAGTACTGAGATCTCAATTAAAAGGATATTTAGATACTATGAAAAATAGTCTTGGAGTAACTTGGTTTGCATTATCCACCATTTTTTATATAAATATATATATAGAGAGAGGAATTATATTACAATCAGCACTTTAAAATAAATCTATTTCCTTTTTTTAAAAAAATGGTTGCCCTTAAAATGAAGAGAAATTTCCAGAAAGGTTTAGATTTAGCAACGTAGAAAAAGGATCAAAGGATTCTCTCCAGGATTTAAGCTTCAAGTAAAAGAAGGTTAAAAACGAATATTCTGCCTGTTGTTAGCAAATGATCTGAAGATGCCTATTTTACATTTATTTCTGAAGTGCTTAGAAAGACAAGACAAGACGATGGATAGATCAGGGCAGGACAGAGTCAGAATGGAGCATGTTCAGATTCTTCTACTTTATCTTGTGTAAATAAAAAACTGTTTCCAAATTATTTCACCCTGCCTCAGAATTTAGCTCTTGGTTGAATCAGGTGCTTGTGCCTAAAGATACAAGAAAAGCAACAGGAGTCTTATTCCAAAACAAAATAGGAGACTACTTATTTCTTTCTTCCACTGGAAGATGCTGTTATCTTCCAGAGTCTGTTCATCAGAATATGGTAATGAGTAGTCCTCAATTTATGACTGTTCATTTAATGGATTCAAAGTTATGACAGAAAATCAGGAAAAAATACTTATGATCTGTACTCACTACCTTCGTGGTCACCCGATGACAATTTGGGTACTTGGCAATCAGCTCACATTTATGACCAGTTGTAGCATCTTGCAGTCACATGCTTGTGATTTGTGACCTGTTTTGCCCATTTCTGGCAAAAAAAAGTCCCTTGGGGAAGCTGGATTTGCTCAATCACCACATGATTCACTAAATGACTGCAGTGATTCACTTAACAACTGCTGTAAAATTGTCATAAAACTGACTACAATGACTTACGATGGAAATTCTGGTTCCAACTGTGGTCATAAGTTGAGGACCGCTTGTACAGTCAGCGTAGATCTAATCTGGCATTAACAATAGCAATAATGCAGAAGTACTGTTTGTCCTGAAAGTCCCTTACAGTACGTTCTGTCTTAACTTATTATAACAAACCTGGCTGGGATTTAGAGTGGAGTTCTATTCCACCTGAAAGATACTTCAGCAGCAACAGTTATTCATGATGCAATTTCTGTTCAGTTACTGCCGTGCTTGCTTACAATATGAGCGTGAGCAACAAGAGCAATGTATAATATTTTGAATGAAGGAGAAATAAAGCTATTCGAACAGAGATGTATTTGCTGTCTTCTATAGCCCTGTGAGTTTCAAAGACTGCTCCCATTTCAGTTTGTTTTCTTTTCCATGTTCCTTAATGGAACACAAGGCTCTGCATAAACAAGACTGTATACACAATAAGCTGAATGGCTACTCAGTCAACTGACTCATTCTAAACTGAAACATCTTCTCTTGTGAAAGCAGAAGGCAACTCTCCTCCTAATATCCTCTCAAGATATCTTCTATTTGTTTGTCCTTATCCTACCCCTTTTCTTTCCCTTTGTTTTCTTACAGGCTCCCTTTGGGGGACACACAACCATAGTGCCCATACTAAGTCAAGCCCAAAACTTCTGCCAAGTTATGGTTTGTGATTACAGCTGCCTCTACAACTGGTGAGGTATTGTGAACATGATGATTTTGTGCCCTTCATTTGTAACAGAAAAGTGGACTTAAAAGGTATTTTTAGACTTGCAAGATTGATGGCAGCCTTGAGAGGCACACTCAAGACTACTTCCTCTATCTTTATTTTAAGGTTACATTAACAGAAACCTGCAAGTCTGAAAGTACATTTCTTCCTCCCCCCTGCCTTTACAGTCCAAAAACTAGGTAGGGTCCCCTCTGAGGCATTTGCCTTACTTTCATTCCTTCTGCAGGTTCAGCTGCAACAATCATTGTTTAGCCTGCATCTCTTCCTCTCATCTCCCAATTAACTTCCTGCACATCATTACACACAGACATTCAACTATCCCCCATTCCACCCTACCAGGTCCCCACAGGCTTTGGACCTTGCTTCCCCCACCTCTCTTGGTCCTCCCAAGGCTTGAGCCTCCTCTTCATCACCCATCATGTACTTATCCTTTTGAAGAGCTCCAAGCCTTACACTGGGGGAGAAGTCCCTCAGGGTGCCTGGACCACACAGCTAGATTCCAGAGGTGTCTGCCACTTTTAGAGCAGCCACAGGTTCTAGCAGCTACACCAAAATGGCAGATGCTTCCAGGATGCAGCTGTGCAGCTAGGAGATGAACAGATCCATTCTGCTTCCCTAACACTTCCAGAGTAGGATGCAGGCCGAAGCAAGCTCCAGGGATATGGGGACCCAAAGAGTAGGAAATGGAGAACAGGGTGTCTCAGGGGGTGGAAGAGGCCTTGGGAGGTCTGGGGCAGGTGGGCCTGCTCTAGACTTCCCCCACCACGTGCTCTGCTTAATAACTCCATGGTTATTTAAATGGCTGTATCAGGGAGAACAAAGCGTGAGGGTCATTATGTCAAGCAATCTTACTTAATGATCATCACAATCTACGACCATAACGAGCATTGTAGTTATAGATCCCAAACTACATGTATTTCAAAAACCACACATTTGTCTTCAGTTGTATATTAGCCATATTTTTTTACACAGTCTTTCATTTTAAATTAAGTGGAGGGTAAAACATAAATTCTGTTGAAGATGTTACATAGTCTGGCAATGAAACTTTTGGAAACCAACAGCTCGGAGAACGAATTTCTACTCTCAGAATAAAAGAATTTCTAATTTAACTTGTAAAAAAGGGGGAGGGAATCCATAATTCTTGTATACTCACATATGTGTTTATAATATAACTTTCTAGGGGATATAATGGCTAGAATAGCATGGCACAATAACAAGTTTTTAAATTAATATTCTTGAATCTTTGCAGGGAAAAACAAGTTTCATACTGATCTCACACAATATTTTTGAAAAACTTTAAATCCTTTCTACATATAAAATTCAAACTGTATGAACATAAATAGCAATCTTTTAAAAAAATAAATGACTTTAATTCCACAGGATTAAAACAAAATGGTTCAAGAAGTAGGAGATGATAGAAGCTGAATTTTTATGCCTATGTTGGTTTCACAGTTTTAGCAGTAAGGACAAACCTGTTCTGATATTCTTGCAATACTTGATAGATGCTAATCAGAAAGGTTTGGTTTTTAAAGCCTCCAAAAACACAGTCCTTGTAGATTCGGAATTCAGCAGCAGTAACAGCCTCTCCTTCTGGAATCTGAGATAAATTAAATTTGAACTCCTTGTGATGATGCTGATAAGGCATGAATTCCTTGTCATATTCAACTGTATAAAAAACAAGAAGGTGACAATTATAATATAACCATAAATTCTATGCTTTCCCTCCCAGTCTAACTTTCAAAAATAAAGATTACATTTGTTTGTTTGGTTTTAATGACAAATTTGCTTCAGAGAAACTAAAATAAGATAGTTGAGAAGTCTGGGAAAATAATATTTTTTTAAAAAAATAACCAGATTTTGGCAATTTCTTGTTAGCAAAAATGGAAACAATATTTGTTCTATTCAGTTTTTGGCTTGTCTTCAAAGAATTTGCACATGGTATATACAAATCTATTAGCCCACCTGCCCCAGGTCTCGCAAGGTTTTCTCCACCTCCTTTCCACTCTTGGGGTCCTCTTAAGCCTGCTTTCCCCACCATCACCAGGGCCCTGTAGGCCTTTCCACCAGGGCCTCACGGACCTTAGGCCTGCTTTCTCCACCGGAGCTTTCTGTAGCGTTGCACAGAATGCGCTAAAGATCACAATGGAATCTATATTCACTTTCCTGGCAGCATGTCAAACTAGGTTCTAGTGGCTCTTCCTCCTAGGGATGCATACCTAGGATTTAGTTCCTTTAGTCCAGTGGTGGTAAACCTATGGCATGAGTGCCAGAGGTGGCACTCAGAGCCCTCTCTGTGCGCACACATGCCGTTGCCCCAGCACAGATTTCGTTATTAGAAAGTCAGAGGGACTTTCTAGTAAAGGGGCTCCCCTCCCCTTCTCCATATGTGCCTGAGGATATTTCTGACATCACTTGCCCATTTGCCCAGCAGCTCAATGGGAACGCTTCCTCCCTCCCCTGTCTGGGGTAAGGCGGGTGGCTCAAATGCGGTACGGAGTCTGTAATGAAGGTGAGAGAGGAGAAGAGCTAGGTTGGAGGGATCATAGCTCACAGCGGGCTGCAGAAGCTGCGGTAGACCGTTGGAAGGCCCGTGGCAAGCTCATGTAGACCACGGGCAGGATGAGGACGAATGGGGGGGTCACCGATGGCCACGGGGGGGCATGTTTGCTGTGCTGGCAGCTTGCAATAAATAAGTAGCTTTTAAGTTGCAGTTTGGGCACTCGGTCTCTAAAAGGTTCGCTATCACTGCTTTAGTCAATCTGTTAGCTTTATTTTCCTCTCACTTACAAAGGGTTCAAATTTTTAAGAGTTCTCACTTATGTAGCACTTTTATCGGCCGAGTGGACTTAGCTACTGCAGACCATACTTTTTAAGAGCAGGAATCAAGAAGAGCTCATGTTCTCATTTTCTTCGATGGAATGCAAGATAACTCTCCCCTGCCTTGTTTTACCGACTTGCTTTGCACCTCCTGCCCATTGAACAGCTTCCAACAACATCTTCCTTTATTTTCTCTGTTACCAACCACATTTCCAGAAAATGTAAGGTGACACACACACTCGGTCATTTACTATTCATTTGGAGGAAAAATCCATATGTATTTCAAGTAAAATCAATATCTGGAGATGGCATATGATCAGCAATAACAATAGCACTTAGACTTATATACTAGTTCACTGTGCTTTACAGCCCACTCTAAGCGATCTACAGAGTCGACATATTGTTCCCACTTTTACCAACCTTGGAAGGATGGAAGGCTGAGTCAACCTTGAGCCAGTGGGAATTGATCTGTCAAACTGCAGTCAGCAGAATTAGCCTGCAGTGCTGCATTCTAACTACTGTGCCACCACGACTCAAATTAGTAGTATGTTGCTTTAATTTACTTAAAAATTGACAAGTATCCAAACTAGTTAGAGAGAATAGGAACCCTTTATAGGATATATTATTACATAAGAAAAAGAAGTGATTCAACTGTGCAAGCAAAGGAAATACAAAACTAGTAACTTTGTCTTATCACACATTTATAAAATAATTAGAGAAATTATTTTATAAATGTGTGATAAGACAAAGTTACTAGTTTTGTATTAACTTAATTAACTTATACAGTCAATATATTATAAAAATGATCACACTGGAAAAGATGATAGCTGGAATTAAAATTGAAGATCGAAACAGGAAACAGCAACAGGAAGATATCTAGACACTACGACTTCATTACCTGAAAGCAATGAAGACTTTAAAGAAGAGGTGTGAAAATAAAAACAGAAAGAGAAAAATATAGGTTAACATGAATCGTATGGATGATAAAGGTAAAACATTAACCTATAAACTTACACTGGATGACAACAACAGAACAATAATATATATATTGTCTCTTAGGGTTAAACACAGCTGAAGACTGATGATATGCTGGCAAAGTAAAGAGGCAATTAATTGTAGGGAGGAAGACAATAAAACATAAACAAGATAAGGCTATATCTATAACAATAAATATCAGACCCTTTAAATTCTGTGTTGTTTTCAGTGGTAATATATGACTGTAAAAGCTGGAGAGATAAAGAAAGAAAAAGAGATGTTGGTTTTTAAATTATGGACTAGAAGCAAAACCATTATTAATCTTGTGAGAAATAAAGATTGCTTCCTTGAGGCAGGGATCAGCAAATAAAAACTCACATATCATGTGCATGTGATGCAAATCAATGATGGAAACAATTATGCAGAAAACCTGAAAGCCACTATATCACGGATGTATATGATCCATTAATATCTGCTGCTTTCTTTTATTTCTACTTATAAAATGTGCATTGTATGTTACTAGTTCAATGATAAACTAAATGCAGCTTTAAATCAGCATATTGATGCATTGATCATCAAAACTGCACTTTTCGATAAAATTTCTATCTATCCATTTAATTGTCTTGTCAGAAAAAAATAGAATACCTTATTAGTATATAGCATTATATTTTGGGGGATATTTTTTTTAAGAAAAAGAGATGCAAACTACTCATTTTACATAGTATTGCACCACAATTAATTTTTAATACATACTTAGTCTAAAGGTGAAAATATCAGTCCAATATAAAACTTAATACAATGTCACTATAAGGAACAAATTTGCTGTTATGTCCATTATTCGGTGGTTTAACCAAAAACTATTCCAGGTTAGCAAACCTATAGTAAATAGTCATGATTTTGCAGATGTGGCATAAACTATGATTATCTGAAAAAATATATTTAAAAAAGCTCATAGATTCTCTTTCTATACATAGGGTTTTTAAATTAATATCCCTGATGATTTGGAACATACTTGAAATGCCTCAGTCCATCTGATAAAGAGATTGGAAGCTGCAATCCAGTTCCACATACTCTTAGTCTAAAATATGCAGTTAAAATCTCTTCAAGAAATACACTTCTCTGTAAATTTAAATAGGCGTTCACAAAAACTCAGGAAAAGAATACATTGTAGTTATAAAGCCCAAGCTATGGGTAAATATTCTTTCCTATGTGAAAAAGGGAAACAAATCCTATTACCCACAAGTAAAAATAGTTTCCTTAATTCTGACACTGAAGTGCTATTGTGTTGAATACATCAAAAAGAACTGCTTATTCTAATATAGGAAACCATAAGATATTCATAGATAACATTATACAAAAACACAAGCTTGCAATGATATATAATTTGAATCAGTTCTGTTGACTGATTTAAGTAGTCCTTAAAACTTTGGAAGTAGAAATATGATAAATACTGGAGAACTAAAATATACTGTACCCTAGGAAAAGATATCTATATCATTACTGAATTGTCCCAGAAGTTCATGTATGTATGTATGTATGTATGTATGTATGTATGTATGTATGTATGTATGTGAATATGCGATATGTCAAGTTTCAATGTTTTTCATTCAGGGATATGATATTAATTCTATGCTTTGATGTTCATAATTATATTCACAAGATGTAAAATAAAGAACAAAATTTCAAAATATTCAGTGATTAGGTATATTGGCAAAGAACCATTTCTGAACATTCCCTATTCTTGTGGTTTTTAAATACCCAAGGAAAAATGAGCAGAACAAACTAGTCTAGACCACAGATTCCCCCCACCCTATTTTATGCTACTTTATTATAATCAAAAGGAATGAATTTCATGTTTGGCTTTTAAAAATAAACCATGAATGCATTACACTCTTTTGCATTCATTTGAAACAGAATTTAACAAAACTGCCTTCCAGAACAGTAATTGCTCTGAAAGAAAATTTTACTTTCAGAATGCCAACATGATTAAGCCTTGTTATGTTGGTCTAAACCAGGGGTGTCCAACCTTGGCAGCTTTAAGACTTGTGGACTTCAACATCCAGAATTTCTCCATCAGACTCATGTCACTAGTTATCATGAAGAAATCTATTTCAGTTCTGTATAAGCAAAGATCAAAAGGAAAGTTCAGCTGCTACAGCAGCAGCAATGATGTCTCAGGAAAAACTGTGATACAGAAGCAGCCGTAATGCTCTCTGACTAGTTACAGTGAACCTAAGAAACTCTGAGCCATGTTTTTATGATGTTCCTTTTCATAAGTCATAATAATGCTCACTCATAGTCTCCTTTCCACCATCTTTACTTGCCTAAACTCAGGTGCCTCAAGGTGGCGCCAAACAATGGAGATGATTCACAACACTCATCTTGCTGCCAAATACAGACAATCCACAACTATGGTGCAGCAGCAATTGAATAAATTCAACCTTTGATTACACTGGAGAGGACATTTCCAGTGGAGGACAATCAAGGGTCCTTACTTGCTCCCCTTGGACAAAGACTAAATTACTTACTTACTGTCTATCTGCCTCTGAAGATCTTTATTTTCTCTATTGTATCTTAGCCTTTTTTCTGGGCTTTTAAGCCAAAACTGTCTCCCTTTTCTCTATTTCAATGGAAAGGGATACTACAGTTAGTTTACGTTGATCAGTATAAAAATAGGAGACAATTGCTGCATAAAGCCAGAAAGCCTAGACTGAAAGAGTTTACCTATAATCAGCTCATAGAGCCAAGCAACTAGAAGCGCCGGAGAAGAGGCCTAGAGAGCATTTGGAGGGCAAGCCACTCCCAATCCGATCGCGCCCAGGTTGGGGCATATACCAGGTTCTACCTGGGCGCGATCAGGGTGGCTAAGAATACCTATTTTGCCGCCCTTAACGCTTCTGCAGATAGCCGTCCCGCTGCCCTATTTCGGGTAACCCGTTCTCTCCTACAAACGGAGAGTCGGGTTGAACCGTTGGGGGGCCGGGCGGAGGATTTCAGCTGCTATCTGCAGGATAAGATCAATAGGATTCGGAACGGCTTGGACTCAGATTGGACTGGTACAGACGGGGTGATGGAGGCAAGCCTTGAGAGTGTCAACTGGGTTGAGTTTGATGCTGTGACTCCCGAGGACCTGGACAGGATCCTGGGA
>JANHFO010001929.1:415623-432703 GCA_032468095.1 Pareas carinatus | reverse complement strand
GATAACAAGTTACTGTTAAGAAGAGCAAGGAGAACATCGCAATTCTTCCACTTTTTAAAGTACTGCAGCAAAAAAAGGGAGGGATTTTCCTCAATCGTGGCTCGTATAGTAAAGCCCAGAAGACACTGATCTGCCTGGCTTGATTTAAGCCCGGTATCTCCTTTTGGTTCTTCTTGACAGCGCTCATTCTCTATTGGCAAATCACTCCTCCAGCCATTCTTCTTCATTGGATGAGGAATTGCTTCAAGGAGGCGGTTTGTGAGTGACAGCAGCTGGAGCAATAATACGCTGCACTAATCAAAGATTAGTTCAATCAACCCAAAAGATCCTCTGAAGGATCCAGCCACTGCCTGCATTGCTGCAATGAAAGGCAAGTTGGCTCTGAACAGTTGCTCTTGACTGGATTTGCACAAGAATTTTCAAAACATGGAAAATCGGTCAAAAAAAGGATATGGAACACCATTTTGGTGCATTCTATGACAAAAAAAACAGTGAACAAAACTAAGATAGCAATATATTGTCACAATATATCAATAAGGTAATTTTATATTAATATATAAATGGAACAGTAGGAGAATATATGGTTGAAAAGACTGACATTTATACAATGTCATAGTGTTAAAGAGAATTTTTATAAAATGATGTATTGTTGGTACGTATCACCGGAAAAGCTATCTAGAATGTATAAAGGTTCTTCAAACTTATGCTGGAAATGTAATCAACAAAGGAGGACATTCTATCATTCTTGGTAGACGTGTAAAAAAGCCAAAAATAAAAAATTGGACTCCATTATATATAATAAATACAGAAGATTTTAAAGATGCATATACAATTGAAACCAGATACTTTTCTTTGAGGATTGATAGATATGTAAATGGAAATGAAAAAATAACAGAATTTTGTTTTTAGCAAGGTTATTACATATACAAGAGTGGGAAGATTCGACTTTACTCACAATAGAGGAATAGCAGGTGAAAATGATGGAACTTGCTAAGATGACCAAACTGGTTGCTTTAATTAAAGATGGGTTATTTTTAAGCTTAACGGTTATTGGAAAGCTCTTATTGTCTTTTTTGCAGAAAACAGAAAAAATGAAGTTATGATACATAGTTTTGATGACTGGAAGAAAAATAATAGACTATAGAAAAATGAAAACAGTGCTGTAGCCATAACAGTAAGAATTAATTTATATTTACACTTATAACTGCTCTAAAAGAAAATTGGCAATCATTTTTAATAATCCTTTCTTTTCTTTTCTTTGGTATCTGTACTCTTTTGTACAGATTTATTTTGTATCCTTGCTCTTTTCCTCTTTTTTCAATCTAAATATTAATTGTTAGTTTTTATTCTGTCTTCTTCAAAATACTAATAACATTTATTAAACAATCAAGAAATTTTTATATGCAATCCTTAAGCCAGCTTTTTAATACAGGTACTTAAACACTGCAATTGTATAACTCCAATGCCTTTTTCCATTAGAAGTCACAGCAGCTAATAATAAAAAGGAAAAAAGGAAATACATTTTAAATAGATTAGGAATATAGGAGAGAGCCAGTTTAGCCCAGAGGTTAAAAATGCTAAACTAGAAGTACAGAAACTGAGTTTTAGTCCTGCTTTAGGTACAGAAGCCAGTCAGGTGATTTTTTTTTAGCCAATCACTGACTCTCAACTCTAGCAAGAAGGAAACCACTTCTGAAAATGCTTTTCTGCTAAGAAAACTCTATGGACATACACATGTTCACATAAATAAAAATAATACAAGTAACGTGAACCTTAACAAGAAGAATATACTGTATTTGTACATGAGTTCAGCACATTTTATAAGGCCATTTTTTAAAATAAGCCATAAAGGACTAAATTCACTAAGTATGCTCACTTTAAACCACAGTTTACAAATCAAAATAGCTTCATTCACACAATACATCAAAGCAAATTTGTGCCTTTGCCATGTCCATCCAGCTATTATTTGTTCCAATTTCTATCTTTATGTTTCATCTGTGAACAAAAGGTACTTTACAAATAAATGATAGACATATGCACAAACACCAGTTTTTAAAAATCTAATAAAATTTTACCCTACTACAATCTAAGCAAAAATTTAATCTATAAAGCTAACGGTATTTCTAAAAGGAAATGCTTTCACCTGCCAGCAAGAAAGGAAATTCGTAAAACAGTGTCAGGAACAAGGCCTAGACTAATAAGGGATGTTCCTAAACCCCTTCAAACTGATTTTGGTGATAAATACATAGAAGGACACATCTATAGATAAATACTCTTGATGAAAACTTGGTATAGCAGAATGCTCCTCCTCTCTAACACATGTACGGTATTTCTTTTGGCTTATCTGAACAGAAAAAAACCCAAAATTTCTATCTGGCCAATTACAACAAGGAACACAAAGTTGTCCAACATTCTTTCTGGCCAGCTTGTAGGGAGCCTCTTAGTTCTTAACTGTGAAAAACACAGGTAATTGTAGCCAAGGTGATGTTATTAAAAGTTGAGTAATAAGAACTATTTAAGGTTGGAGGCAAAAGATACACTCCCAATGAATGTAACAGGATATCTCAGTGCATTACTGTTTCTGTCCTTGTTTAAGCACAATGAGAATAACAATACAAACAAGGAAACTTGGATATCAGAAACAAAGATACTAGAAAAAGTCAGACACACTTCTCGAACCTTGGAGAGGAGAACTGGCGGTAGTTATTTTCAGTGTACTTAAAACTATAGAGACTTCCTAATCAGGCTTGCCATATATTTCTTTAAAAGGAAAGGAGCAAGGCAAGATGGGTAAAAAACTCTGTCCAGTAAAGAAAAAGAAATAAGGAAAGTGATATGGAAAACATTTTGCTCTACTATTGCTCAGCCATAAATGCACCTAACACTTGAACAGTGTGAGATTTGGCCTGATTAAGACTCATCAAATCAGGCTTTGGGTCAAAACTTTCTTTTCTTTTCCCATCCATAAGAATAATGCCAACAGTGGAGTGACAACAAAACACAAACAGGAACTTAAAAGGTGATACAAGATAAACATTTCAAGGGTTGCCAGGAGCATTATTTATTGAGGAATAGCAAGAGTTATGTCAGGAGCTTTTCAACCCCAAACAAAGTCTGTCTTTAGTTAGTGCGATCAGTTTACAGTCTTCATTTTCAAGGGCTGCATAGATATTTGACTCCAAAACAGGAATTCAACAAAATTCCAGAGAAAGTTCAACTTAGCAAAACAGCTTTTCTCAGCAACATAGCAATAGTGTGGTGTTAAAAGACAACCCCCAAAAGCTACTGTCTTCTATTTATTTTAGGTGGATCAAAACAACACAACCATGAAAAATGAGCATGTCAAATAACAAACAAAATTCTTTTTCCTAAATGAGGGACATGATGCTTCCAATCGTCATTTTAAGGGTGAACGTGGTTGAATGAAGTCATTCCACACTTTTTTCCTCTCAAGTATTTTTTCCTAATTATCAATTAAACGTATTAGGGAACCCAACTGAAATTGATTCTCAGACTTTGAGATAATAATCGGCACAAGGCCATCCTGTAAATATCTCATTCAGGAGTCATAAATTTTTAAAGAACAAAGTGAAAAAGCCAATTGCCCCCTCCCTTGCTTGCCAGTTATACTGAGGTTTTGGGGTAAAATTGTTCTATTAGTGTTTCTTCTCCACATGAAAAGAATAAAATTCATACCTCCCCCCCAATTTTTAATTAACTATCATATCGACCTATTTTTCAACTCAAAAATTCTCATCTTGTCCAGCCACTCAGTAAGTAGGTAATAGTTTTGCAGAATCCAGTCTGAGTTGGTCATCAGATTGTATCCTGCAACATTATTCTGGGACACAAATAAAGTATTTACCTTTATTGTGAGATCATAATTTTATTTCTATATCAGATATAAACTTCATACAACACAGAAGAACTTTTATTACATTCATCATTATACTATTTTTTACTACTTAAGAGACTATGGACAGAATTTGAGGGATAGGGTAGGGTAGGATAGGATAGGATTCTTTATTGGCCAAGTATGATTGGTCACAGGAGGAATTTGTCTCCGGTGAATAAGCTCTCAGTGTACATGCTAGCAATGTGATAAATCATGATCATAATCATAAAGTACAACCATCATAACATACAACACTCGGTGATAGTCATAGGACAAAGCATTAACTATTTTCCCTTATACCATTCTCCCAATTTAGCTGTCTTTCTTCTGAAGATGCTAACTCTGGTTTGGATTTTAAAGATAAATTATTTGATTTTTTCTTTATGTGCTTACATAAACATCATGTTTAGGTGAAAATAAACATCAAAGTAAACTCAAGCCCTCTCCAAAGCAACACATCCTACGACACTGTCAAATGTATTCTGGCATAATCTTTCCATTCTGAGGGAGATGGAAAGATTATGCCAGAATTTGTACTTAGGAGTTTAGGAACAACCACCTTCTTTTTTTCTGTTTTCTGATCAACTAGACAGCAGTGGAAATTAAGAAATACATGTTTCAGAGAAATCAAACTAAAACGGGATTATACTATGTAATTTAGAATCAAACTTTTGAGGAAGCAATAAAACAAATCCCCTAATTGAAGCCTTTTAAATTGGAGTGCATTAGATTCCCAGAAGGGAGTGAGGCCTCAGCCTTTGATGACAAAATCAAGAAGCATTTTTATTCTCCATATATTTCCATCTCTTTCCATTTTGTTTTATGAAATGCTAGATATGTCAGGTGTGTATCTGAGGGGTTGGCAACTTTCTTAATCATATGGAATTTGTAAAATATTCCTGCATATACTTTCTCCTTCTCTCTCACATATGTGTGCATACATTAATCCCTGATACTCCTGACATCAACCTGTTAAATCTATAAACTGACTTAGCAACAGGTGCTACTTATGAAGCATTCTTTCTGTGCAGCTTTCAAATATTTTCACTGAGAAGGCAACTGCCAAAGTTTCAAGCAGACAGACTTCCCGTGGGATTTGATAAATAAGGAAAAACAGACTAAAGAAAGGGAAGGCAGCTGTTTGGAAATGAACTATAAAACATCTGTACTGCACTCCTGAGAAACTTTAAAGGAATACAGCTTTAAAAGAAAGTTCAGCATACTGGAAAGCACACACTTAGACATGAACCAAACCTTTAGGAAAGAGATGTGTCACAGAAGTGCCCTTGTGGTGTGTTTGTGCTAAATCGAGCATCAAAATATATAAATGGAAGTTGAGGAAACTATTATTAAAGATTCAACTGGATAACTGCAGTGTATTTGTGCAAAGAGCTAGGGATATGGCTACACTAGGTGCACAGCACATTGAGGGCAATTAATAAATGTACAAAAGTGTTAACCAAGACTAAATTGAGATCTCAATTACATATAAAATGGACACTAATTTTTAAAGTAATTGTTAATGTTTGTGCTTTTGAAATTCAAGTGTTGGAGGATGATACAGGGAAAAGCCTGTTTCTTACCCTTCTCTATATCCCAAAGTGAGTTCTCACAAAGGAAAAGAAAACAAGAAAAACCCTTGAATTTTATGGTTACAACAAGCATTACATTACAAGAAAAACCTGGAGAAGCTTCAGGAAGATAAACCTGCTCCTTTGATTTTGAAAGTTAGATCTGCACATAGAAGGACAGACAGACATTTGAACATACAGGAATGCTGTAGAAGTAGCCTTCGACTTATAACCACAATTGGGATTGGAACTTCCATCACTAAGCAATATGGTTGTTAAGTGAATTATCATATATGGCCATGTCAAAATCTATTGCCACCTTTTTTGCCACAGTTGCTAAGTAAATCTAGCTTTTTTCATTGATTTTGCCTGGCATAAACCAGAAGAGAAGGTCACAAATGACAATCATGGGGTCTCAGGAAGCTGCAACCATCATAAATACAGGCCAGTTGGCAAGAGCCTGAGTCATGATCATGTAACCTTGAAGAAGCTTTGGTGGCCGAAAGTGTTCTGACCAGTTATAAGTCACTTTTTCATTACCATTGTAATTTCAAACAGGTGCTAAACAAATGATCATAAGTTGAGGACCACTTGTAGCACATTAACACTTATGGAGCAATTATAGTCAAGTTTCTTCAGAAATCAATTCATTTGAGTACAGTCAAATGTTATAAACTAGTGTCAAATATATGAGTTAATCAAAGACAAAAGGGTTGCCAATAAGATTTGACCTGGACGATATTTATTTAGGTTATGAGATCAATGCAGGAAACAAATTTAGCATGTGTAAATTCACTGAAAGAGAGAACTTCATTTGCTATGGAAAGAAAGATGTTGTGAAAAATGTACTGAAAAAAAATGTACCCAAAATTTCAAAGAAGAAATGATTCAAGTCTCCTTTAGAACAAACAATAATGATAGCCAGGAAAAAACAGTGGATGAAAGCTTTAAGCAAGACTTTTTCTAGCTGAATGAAGACTTATAAAACAAAGATTAGGAAAGATATCTCAGTTTATTATAGGAGAATATACAGATTAACAAACTATACCATTATTTCCTCATGCAAGGAAGTTTTGCTAAGATTTTTTTAAAAATAGAGCTATATGTGGAGAGAGAAACAGGTAGAAAAGGCAAAATGAGATGATATAAGGAAGTTAATGTAAAACAGATAATGAAGAGGACAAATACAATTTAAGAAATATATTTACCTTTCTTACTCCTGCAATAGTAGATCATGTCAGAATATTAAATATATTAACTTTAACATGTATGACACAACACATGGTTATTTTAAGGAATCATTACAATGAACAACAAACTATTTTAAGAATGGAATTTGGAATAGTTCAGATTGAGGAGGACAGATAAAGATGTTTATCCTCCCTATGTCTGTTTGAAATATAAAGCCAATATATTATAAGAATGGCAGGACTGAAGAAGAGCTCACATTGAAAGTGAAAAATGGAAAATGAAATTGACAAACTGTGATTACAATCATAAGGCTATTATTCACAAACATTGGTTACAACCCTAAGATACATTCATTATCATAAAATTCATTCATCAGGTCGTGTACATTTTAGGTGGATCTGAATTAATGTTAAATATTAAGAGAAAAATAAAGATAACTATCATGCTTATTAAGTCACACTTGACAGTGTAGAACTGCAGCTAATAAGGATGCTTTCTTCGGATTCAGAAATAGCAATAGATAGTGGGCTGGGAAAAATAAGATGAATCCTATGAAGGAAAATAATGACAAACTTGGTTAAGTTCATGAATCATAAGGACATTCCTACAACAAAGATCAGGATAGGTAAAGCAGTGGCTTTCCCTGTTGTAATTCAGCTCCTGCAAAAAATTGAGGAAAGCCAGAGAAAGATAGATACCATCACGTTACCTGATGCAGATAGTAAAAGTACCATATACACTAAAAGAAGAACCAATAAATGATTCCTGACAAAATAGAGGCTGACTGCTACCTGGAGTCAACTCACAAAACTTGAGGCATGAATGCAAGTGAATGACGTACCAAAAAATTCTTATACTTGCCAGTATCAAGGGCAATGGAAGAAACACAAAATAATAAATAAGATGAATGGTTGGGATCAAAGAGCTCACTGGAACATTTTGGAAAGAACTGTGACTTATCACCAGGAATAGGTCAACAGGTCAGTATTTGTTCCAATACTTGCCAGGGGACACACTTATTTGAGGACAACTAACTAGATTTGTCTCCTGCTTGAGCAGGAGGTTGCACTAGAAGACCTACAAGGTTCTCTTCAATGCCATTATTCTATTATTCCATTAATATTCAGCAGTATACTAATACTGGGAGGCATTCAAAACAGTATTTCACAAGTCGTGTATGAATCTTCATTTCACTACAAGTCAAGCTTGAATCCTCACATATGTACACAAAAGCACATTTGAATTCAGTACATTAATTTTGCCATTTTTAAAGCAAAAGCTTAATTGATGAGATTTCATTCAAGATCTTTATATCGTATCACAATTCCTGTATAATTTAGATGAAGAATAGCATGACACAAATAGCATAAAAGAAAACCAGCAAAATTATATCAAGTACTAGACTCTCTGGAACTATTCAGTTTTTAAGGTTTCCAAAAATGCCATTTCATTAGGGACACACCTGATATTTAAATGGTCACATGATAAATCATAAAATGTCTTTCTTGTAAGTAATTTACAGAACAGAATAGAACAGAACAGAACAGAACAGAACTTATTGGCCAAGCGGGTCTGGACACACAAGGAATTTTTCTCCAGTGATCATGCTCAATACTTACATACAAGCTACAATTGACAAACTGATTACAATCATTAGGCTATAACTGACAAACAATGGTTACAACCCTAAGATACATTCATTATCATAAAGTGCATTCATCATGTCATGTACAATTTAGTTGCATTTATAATCATAAAGTATATTCATCTTGTACATTATATCACTGTATTACTTTCAATAACCTAGTTCCATAAGTTTGGTCATTAGCAAGGGTTATAAAATGTGTAGCAAGATTTAAATACAAACCCGTATTTTAGCACATCTACAAGATACGATCAATCAGAAGAACGAAATATAAAAATTCCTCTCCTATTGTCATCCAGCGTTGCTATTAGAACACTCATAGCCAAGTTGCATGATTACTAGTAAAATTAGTGTTTTCCACTCAGCTCAATGCATGAGCTTAAATTTTTGGATATTGGTAGCAAGTACAGCAAGTACAGGTTGTCCTTGACACATGACCACAATTGATGAGCTCAAAAATTTCTGTTGCTAAGTGAGATATTTGCCAAGTGAGTTTTGCCCCATTTTACAACCTTTCTTGCCACAGTTGTTGAATCACTGAAGTTGATAAGTTAGTAACCCAGTTGTTAAGTGAATCTGGTTTCCACATTGACTTTGCTTGTCAGAAGGCTGCAAAGGGTAATCACATGACCTTGGGACACAGCAGTGATCATAAATATGGATCCGTTGCCAAGCATCTGAATGTTGATCACATGATAATGGGGATGTGCAAAGGTCGTAACTGTGAAAAACAGTCATAAGTCATATTTTTCAGTGCCATTGTAACTTTGAGTGGTCACTAAATGAACTACCGTAAGTCGAGGACTATCTGTACTAAAGATTAAGTAGTTCAATTTATTTTTCAGTAACTATGCTATCCAAAAGTTGCAATGGTACTTATTTTTTGAATGAGAATCCAAGTTGGCTGAAACGTATTTGGAAGTTCCTATTTCTTTATATTCTCTAGATCTCAATGTGTGGAGATTAATTTAACAGCTGCTTTATATACAAGTGTTTTTTCAGCTACATACTCATGCACCATAAACATATATTAAAATGAAAAAGAAAAAAATTCTCAAAAATAAAAACTAAGTAAGTTGCTATAGCTCTTCTCATCTAGCTTTGTAGAAAATAAAATGTGGCTTTTTCCATATTATATTGTCAAAATAATTACTACTGAATAAACAGTTGTTTAAAAGCTATGCAAGTTTACACACATAAACCCAAATATACTAATCTTGTATTTTAATTATTTAGTTAAAAATGTATGGCAGATAAAGTGGGCTTCAGAAATATAATGACCTTACGCTGTAGGATAATATAAATTATAAGGCAATAGTATTTTCACTGATAATTTCCTAAACGCTGTTTACATTCTGTTTTCAAAAGCACTTTAAAGAGGAGGGATGAAAAACATACATCTATAAAACATTTATATAGTGCCCATTTATAAAGAAGAGGTCAGCAGTTTGTACTTATTTATCATATCTGACTGGATGGTGTATAAAAAACAAGAGAGAGTTCTTTGTAGTGTTTAAAGGCATTGACTAGAAATCAGGAGCCTGGGAGTTCTAGTCCAGTCTTAGGCATGAAGCTACCTGAATGACTTTGGAAATTCACACCTTCTCAATCTTAAAATGAAAGCAATGGCAAACCACTTTGAAAACTATTGCCAAGAAAATTGATGGTTTGTCCATGTAATTTCCAGGAAACAAAACTGTCTTGAAGATGCCCCCCATTCTTTCCTCACAGACATAAAAAGATAAAAATCATTAAATATTTTAAAATACAAAAAAATAATTAAAAGCAAGCTATCATCACATTGTGACATAACTTGCATACCATCTCTATGAACTTGGTACATGTATATGCCAAGACATCTGTTTTTTTTCATTGTACTTACTGTGTTATTCTTATCCAAAAAAAGAGAGAAAAATCTTCCAGCTGCCACTTAATTTAAAAAAACAAAACAAAATCCTGACATTTTGGAAGTGTAATAAAACTCTGCATATTTTATCTCATCATTTGCTTAAATCAAACCATTGTAAGAACTTGTAATTCTCAAACTTTAAGAAAGCACTTCCCATGTTGCTGCTGAATTATTTCTATATATTTGATAAGACATACTTTAATTCTAGCATGTGGAACACCATTCCCCCTCATATCTGATAGGTCCCTAGGCTTTGAAGACCTGGCTCCACCCCCACCCACCCCAGCACTGGAATGGGTTGAGGCTAGAACCAGTTATAATTGTTGTTATTGAGGAGTGCTATTTTAGCATTGGACACTGTTTTTTGGATGATTTTTTTCATAAATCTTGTTGCCGTAGGCTATAGATGATGAGATGTGCAGCCATATGCTGTAAATTTCCTCCATAAACAAACAAATGAAGAAACTAATTATATCCACTCTTAGGCTTCTTTTGAAAATTAAAACAATTCAGTTATGATTCACACAGAGGGAAGTTGTTCCAAATCCATGATTATTTTTGTTATTCTTCATACAATTGTTTCATAGGATGTCTACCCATCCCACTAGATGGAATAAAGTAGGTTAATTCCAAGTCCCTCTATTAAGTGTTGCCATCTGGTGGAACCTCAAGCCAGCTTTTCCTATAGCTGCACCTACCTTCCTTGCCTTCCTGAAGACCATTAACAGCTATTCCCTACAAGATCTGACAAATTGTGCCTACATAGTTAGGAGAAGGTAGGCCTATAGATAACCCGGAAACAAGTCATGAATAACTTTATAGGTTAATATCAACAGCTTGAACTGTACTTGAAAACCTACCAATAACTAGCATAGGGCCAGTTATATGTTTCTAATATTGGGAGTTGATAAGGATGCAAACTACTATATTCGGGATCATTGCAAATTCTGAAAATTCTTCAATGGCAGCCCTGTTAAAAATGCATCACAGTATTCAGTTGGGTAGTGATGTGGGCATGAATTACATAGATATGGGAGTTATAATTTGTATTCAAACTAACATATTCAAACATAATATACCCTCACATCCCAAATATTCTCCTTTTAAGCATGATGAAAGCATATGAATCATAGCTTTTAGAGGAAAATAATATATCACATGGTTATTTATTGTAATCCAGCATAGAAATTTACAGAAAACAACAATGGATGACACAAACCTATTCAAATCTATAGAATTAGTGAGATAACCTAATTCTATATTTCCAACTGTGAATTAATACAATACTGTACAGTCAATAGGAAGAAATATAGTGAGCAAAAGTAGGAAAATAAAATTTAAAAACTATTAATTCTATGTAAATACCAAAAAGCTTCCATAGATTCTCATGGTCACTATCCTCTTTAGAAGCTCTACAAAGCATAGCTGAAGTTTGACGTGCTTGAATTTGTCCATTATCTTTCCTAATTGTTCCAACTAAGATGATTCTCCCATCATCTTAGTTCTGGGAGTTCCGCTCCCAGAACTAAGTTATGAATTAAGTGCAGCTATTCTTTGTTCTGTAACACTTTTTGTGTCTCCTACTCATTTTACTCATCTGTTTACTGTTTCTGCCAACTCAAACACATCGCATACAGAGAGATTTCCCAGTCACCCACCTGGACTCCAGATCCAAATCCTGAACACAATGACCTTCTGTCCTTCTTGTCATGCTTTTCCCTTGTAGTTAGAGGGGTGAAAGTTACTGCTTGTGTTTTTAAACGCAACATCTGAATGGCTATTTCCTGTGTGGGCAGTTCATCACCGTAGTGCGCAACTGACAGGACAGGAAGCATCTCTGGAAAGGTCAAATCACTATCCTTCCAGAGTAACTCTGAATTGGCCTAACGAATCAGATGATTTAAAAGGCAAATCTGACCCAATTTTTCCTTTTCATTATATAAGTACTACTAGCAAGTATTATGCAAGAAAACACTGTCCCCAGGTCTATATAGCAGGCCTAAATAAAATGATATCAATTTTCCTTGCTAACTGAGAATAGCAAAGAATTCCCAGGCCATATTGAAATACATTTTCCTAAAAGGAGAGACAACTAAGTAAGGACATAAAGCCTTATCAGGATTCACAGTTAACTGAAGTCTATCTAAATGCCCCAATGCCCAAAGCAAGAAGCAAGATTTGAGATCACATTCCTTTAAAAAAAATAAATAGGACATAAAATTCTTTTTTTCTGCATTTTTCTTAGATTTTTTTATTTTTTTGGCAGAATAGCCATGTTTCATACCTCAGAGAGGAAACCCTAGAAGCAAATAAATGTGTGGTACTCCTAGGCAGCAGTATTTTTTCTCAAATTATCAAAGAAGCCAAGGCATTTTTGGCAGATATTATCAGGAAATTTGTGTTAACAGCATCTAAGATATGCTTTTATGTGACTCTCATTAAATTGGCTCCTAGAATCACCACAAAGAGAGTATCATTCTATTATAGCACACCATAAAGTATCTCTCTCTCTCTTTTTCGGTCTGAAAATTTACAGCCCTAAAGCCAGACAGGACACGCAGGCTTGAATAAGACAAGAAGGTTGTGAATGACATGTAATGAATTATTAGGTTGAGGTAACAAAATAAATATACCAGCAGGAAAAAGGAAACTATTTTTCAACTGAACAGTTTTGAGATTTGTGTCCTTAAAGATAACTTCATTGGGGTGTGTGTTTTTTATTACTGTCTTTGCCTAGATTTTGACACTGGGCCATATTCCTTACAAAACAAAAATAAAGGAAAGTCTGAAAATGTCATACCTCACATTTTTGTTCATTGTTTGGACTCATCAGAATCCATTCTCAGCAGTGACTACTCAAAAAATACTCTTCAGATCTACTTGTGTGTCCAACAAAAATATGTTGAATGCATCATTCTTATAGATCTCATTTAAACGATAGTTCTATTTCATGGAACCGGGGTGGGGGGGGGTGTTTCCAAAAGGTGAATGTACACATGCTACAAAGAGTAGGTACATTCCTCTGCCCAGATTTTGCAAGCCTTGAACATACACAAATGGTATTATTGCATTTATTTGAGAAACATCTATTCAGGAACCAAATTTTGTTCACTGAACTTTTATATTTTGCCTTTCCTATCTATACAGTTCAACCTATGAAGCTAATCAATTTTATCTAGCCAACAGAATGAGGTAAATTTAGAAGGAAGGGAAGGAGTCTATTTGCGAGAGGTCTGTGGGCTACTGTTATCATTTGCTATCATAATCTATAGTATCTTAAATCTGATAAGTCTGACAAGCAATATTTCACAGGTTTCACGTGACAGTGGCAATTACATGCTGGCTGGAACTAGTTCTTTGAACCTGCTAGTGAAATAGGCTAATTTGTCTTATATTTTCAAGTCTGGAGCCTATGTACCCCTGAACTTCATTAGCAGGTACTTGTTTAAACTATACAAACTGGCGTCACTCCTGGTGCTATCTGCCTTAACATGCAAGAAAGATATGTAGTGAGAAGTGTGTGCGTGTGCAATTTGTAGCCATTTTTCTTCCAGCTTCTGTGAGAAATACTTTCAAATGTGGATTTTACTTGTATCATGATTTTTTAAATATTTTCCATATATAATCTATTTTTCTTATTTTTTTTCTTAAGTTTTCCTCTCTTTAATGAATTTTCTGTAATTATCTTTTGATTGTCAACTTTAGGAGCCCACTTACATAGAAAGTCTCAACATTCAGATAAGTTTTCAAAAAATGTACACCCCGGGATATCCAATACCTGAAATTAAATTGTCAGAATGCCACTAAGTCCCCCTGCTCACAATTCATTCATAACACCCATCACTCTGATTTGCTTCTACTGTATCTGAATAAAGATTACTATTACAGTATTTTCAAATTCAAAATGTTCTATTATAATTATTATTGGAAAGAGGTGTATTGGTCATAACATGTCTATGTACTTTTTTTTTAAAGGCATCTCTAGACATTTCTTCAGGTTTCTTAGTAATTTGCTTTACACAGTTTCACTCACCCACCATTCACCTCCAGCTGCGCAGCCTGGCTCATAACAGGCCACGGACCAGCACCCAACCAGGGATTGGGGATCCCTGTTCTATGACTTTCTTGCCTCAAAATGTTTTTTCAAAGGAAAATCAATGGAGAGTAAACATGTATTTTATTAAAATTTCATTGTTTAGATTTTTAAATCATGATGAACCTCAAGACAGATGGTCATTCAATTGCAATGTACTCTCAGGAAAACCTGCCTGCCTGCTAATCAGCAGTGGAGTTGAATGAATTTGTTTCTTAGTTAGACCAAAAATTTGATTTCTTTTAACAGCAGGTACATTATTCTACTATAATTCAGGACATGTACACAGAATAAAACAAAGCAAATGTATACATTTTTATTAGAAGCCACACTGGGCTAAATTCAGATTAAGTTAATTGCAATTATTAAAATATTGCTAATTTGATGTTAGATAGTACTATTGGAAACTAATGGGACATTACTAATAACTGCCTCCTTTTTCAGCATTAATGGCTTAATATTTACAATAATGAATGTTTCAATACAAAAATTAACATATTACTTTGTCAGATCTCCAAGGTAGGCCAAGATAGACAATGAACGGTCAACTGGAATTCTATTGCTATAGGACATAAAAAACAATCCTGAAAGTCTGCCAAAGTATCCCTCTTAGACCAAACGAAGCAATTTTGAAATTCTTCCTTATACTTTCTCCTTTCCTAGGACTGGGTTGCTGTTTAGTTAAAGGTCCTTGCATTACTTTGTCAAGATTATTTCCACTGTCTTCTACAAGATTGATTTTTTAAAATTGAGTTAAATGGAGATTTTAAGAATAATTTTTAAAAGATTAAAGTTTAGGACTTGGACTGGGAAAATACAGGTTCAGTTCACTGGGTGACTTTGGGCGACCCCAAGCCCAGCCTTTAAAAGGATAGTTGTAGTGGTGATAAAATTAAGGAGACTCTCAATTATATTAATTTGAACTTTTAGAAAAAAGCCTGACATAAATGCAGTAACAACCATTTTAATTGGGGAGGGGGGAATCAACCACATGGTAAATGAGTGAAAAGTTTTCCAACAATACAGTAGAACACAGATATAAAACAGTGAAATATTACTACAATACATTTTCTGAATTTTGTAGGAGTTTAGACATCATGTGATTCCAATTTCATTCATACAATAAGATTATACAGGTAGTCCTCGACCTACAACCACAATTGAATCCCAAATTTATGTTGCTAAGTGAGAAATTTGTTAAGTGAGTTTTGCCTCATTTTTACGGCTTTTCCAGTCATATTTGTTAATTGAATCGTTGCTGTTATTAAATTAGTAACCCAGTTGAATCTGGCTTCCCCATTGACTTTGCTTGTCAGAAGGTTGCCAAAGCTGATCACATGACCCCAGAACACACTGCAACCATCCTAAATGTGAGTCAGTTGTCAAACGTCTGATTATATATCACATGACAATGGGAATGCTGCAATAATTATGTCACTTTTTTCAGTGCCATTGTGACTTCAAACCTTCACTAAAGGAGCTGTTATAAGTCAAGGACTATGTTGTAGACAACATTCAAGGCAAATTATTTTTGTTGATATAATATGAAAATGATGGCTTTCAAATTTTATTAATAGTAATTGGGATTAACCATGATTTGAAAGCAAACTCTGGAGTTTGGTCCTTTTAACAAGAGGCAATACTTTGTCTTCTATCTTCCTGGTTTTTGCAGATGTCAGCACCTGTATTTCAGGATGAACCCATTTCTGTTCTTTTTTTAATTCTGATCTTTTTAGTCTTCCTTGTAATTGGCTTCTGCTGCAGTTATGTTAGTTATTTTAAATGTAGGATTACTTCAATAACCTTGTTAGACTGTGAGAATGTTTAACCCTTAAACTCTTATTCATCTACAGCTTCCATTCTTATAAATGAATAACATCCTGATTATTAAGTTGTGGAATGTAATTGACAACTAGCTCTAACTTTCAAATTAATTTGTTCTATTTTAATATGTAGATGAATCCCAGGATTCAAAAAGATAACAAAGTAGATCTCACAACAAGTTTGATCATGAAACAGTTATACGTGACTCCATCTCAGCTACATCTCAGATCCCTGCATCTTTCCTCTTCTACTTTAAACGAATAAAATATGGATTTACTCTCCCCTTGATATACCAAGAAAAGAAAGCATGAAAATTAAAACAATAGGTTACATTTTAAATAAAAGAATTTCCATAAATCTTTTAAATTGAAATCATTGCTCTTCAAATGTGATTTTTAAGAGTTTCTGTATTACTAGAATAGTGGGTTTCATACTTTTATTTTTCCAGTGATATTTATTAAAATATTTTATTTCCTTTACAGACTTAAATAGCTATGGCAGAAGAGTAGGCAGAGAGAAAGTCTCAATAAGAGATATATTTCTTCCCTCGCACATTCTGTTTTGTAGTTAATCCATTGTATCTCTGCATCAAACAAAGCTACAGTATATTACCTGGTTTGGAGAAATGATGATCATTTCATTTCTATACCTGTAACAGATTCTTCTGATCAGTCTCAGTAAGTCAATGTTACTTAGGTTTTGCCTCTGGTATAAATCTCCCTTGATAAAAAGTTGCTCTGAATTTATTTTTTTGGCTAGCTAAAAGTTTTCATTTTATTTTTCTCAAACTAGCTTTTTTGTATGTTATGTGCACACACACACACACACACACACACACACACACACACACACTGCTCAATGCTTAGAAATCAAATAGTTAGTTTGTTTTGAAATAGTTGTACCATGTCTTTACACATTTTTATTACATTTTATATTAATTAATTAATTAATT
>JANHFO010001929.1:398659-410199 GCA_032468095.1 Pareas carinatus | reverse complement strand
ATGAGTCCTCTCTTCTCATTAGGTGGCCAAAATATCTGAGTCTCAGCTTCATCATTTGTCCTTCTAATGAACAGTGAAGGTAGATTTCTTCCAGAACTGACTGATTTGATCGCCTTGCAGTCCAGGGGACTCTCCAGAGTCTACTCCGGCACAACAACGATTCAAAGGCATCAATTCTTCGACGTTCAGCCTTCCTTATAGCAACTGGTAAAACCGTGGCTTTAACTATATGGATCTTTGTTGACAAAGTGATGTCTTTGCTTTTTGATATGCAGTCCAGGTTTGCCATAGCTTTCCTCCCGAGCAACATTTGGTACTGGGAAAAAGGTAAGTCATAACAAGAGACCTATGATGATGACTTTTCAGGTTACCGTACTTCAGAATTCCATTCAAGGCACCTCAGAAGATATTCTAATCATCAGCTCTTCATGGAGCAGTCCAGAAATCATGAAAGGATACTACTGGTAAGTATTGTAAGATCATTTTATCTTACCTTATTATTTTATTTTATCTCACTGTAGTCTATTTTATCTTATTTCCACTGTAGCTTGGTTTATTTCATGTTATTGTATTTTAATGTGACTGATGCTCACGCTTTGATACTAACTGATCAATAGCATGGGCTGCTCCATGAAGACCTGATGGAGTATCTTCTGAGGGAATATTCATTGATTCTGATAGCTATGATTAAATATACTAAAATGCTGTATCTAACAATACAATATGTTATAGAATCATCCTAAAACAATAAAAAGAAAGTTTTTTGAAAAAAAGTTTCAAATTAGGCAAAATTGGCACTGAACAATAATTTGAAAGTTGTTCATCAGTACCATAATGAAATTCCACCCCTCAAAATTTAGTTCTCTAAAGTGGAAACTTTCTATCATGTAAATGTGTTATTCAGTTACGCTGATACATAGATGTCCATCTGGTCAGGTTACTATAAGTAAAAGGGAGGGGTCGCAGCATGCATCTTCAGGAATGAATCAGAGTCAAAACATTATCCCAAGAATTATCTACTATGTGAATGTGACATATCACACACTTGATTTGGTATCTTCATCAGACCAAGATGAAGACTCCATCATGGTCAGTGTTATGTCCTGGAGGCGACAGCGTGGGAAAAACCACAAGCAGCCACTGGCCAAGAGACAGTAACTTGGGGGAGCCAATGGGAGCCAAGCGGAGAACTGCTCCGCACCGTGATTGGCCGGCCACCCGGACCGGGGATGTTTGAATGAAGAATTTAAGGAGGCATGGAGCCAGAGCTCCCTTGTCTCAGTTTATGTTCCAGTTAATAAATGTTGTGTTGTTCAACCCTCTTGTGTGTCCGTTTGCCTGCCTGCCCACAACACTATCACCTTGCATTTTATACATTTTACTTATACACATATTTCATCATTACACTCTTTATATCTATTTAATATATATATATATAACTTAATGATCGTTTTTTCCCATAGAAACAAGACCGATGGTTTGAGTTTTTTATATTCTTACATCAACAAATACTTAAATTTATACAGGGATGGGGAAAAAAATCTCATAGTTAAGATTGAACTTAAATATAGATGGTATTTCAGTAAATAGGTAATATTTAATTTCTTTTTGTCTCTTGTGATCCTTAGTATTCCCTTTTCTTCTTATCATTCTTTCTCATTCTTTCCCCCCCTTATTTGCTTTCATTCTCTTTCTTTCCTTTTTCTTCTCATTCTTTCCCCTTCTTTATTTTTATCTCAAAACTCTTTCTTCATCTCCTTCTCCTTCTTCTTATTCTTTTTCTCTTACCTTCCCACTTTCTCTTATTCCTTCAAAATATAAGGAATATATCCTTATATATTCCTTATATCTTTTTGAATTAATTTAAAAATTAGTCTTTTAAAGTTTATTTATAGTCCATCAATTTGCGTTCAATATTGTAATTTTACACTCTTATTCAAATTAGCCTGTCTCTGTTTCATCTTGCCTCCATTTTGTCCCACTTGAAACTGTTTTCTTTTTCTTTCAATTATCCAGTATTTTCCACAATGTTCAGGCCTTCCAGTTTATTTATAATCCTCCTGTCTAATTTAAATTCAATATTCGTCTAATTTTAATCCAGCACCAATATGATTTTATTTCCAATCCACAGCCATTGCAGCTCCAAATTTCAATAACCCGTATCAAAGGAGTAGTCTGAGATTTGATAAATTAGTACTTTTTAGTGCCTTTTTCTGCTTTGTATATTTTTCTTTCTTATTTTATATACAATTGTCCTCTTTTAAAAAAATCTCATTCTTTTTTCTCGCATCGTTCTTTCCCCAACGTGTTGATTCGCCGCTTTAACAAATTTTGATGGGCAAAAGTTTAATTTCTGCTTTTAATTCACCCCTCCACGATTGCAGTGTGAAAGTACCTTTTTTTCCCCCTTTCTATCTTGGCCGGTGGACTCTTCTCTGCTTCCATTTTTTTTCTGTGTTTTGATGTTATCTCACAGTGTTCCGGATCACTTTTAGCTGGCGTCCTCAGACACTGTTTCCTCCGCTGGAGAAAAGAAGCATAAAACAGGTTCCTACGAGTGAGGCTGCCGCCCTGTTCGCTTCTGTTTGCACTACCTCTTTGGACGCCTCTCTGGGGCATGCCCCCAAAATGGGTGAAACGCAAGACTTTGGCGGCCAGAGCCCCAGCCACCTTCTCTTCTTCAAAGTGAGCCGGAACCGAAAGCATTCTTTCCCATCCTTGTTTGCTTTCATCATTCTGATATCCTATTCTTTTTTTAAAAAAAATCTAGGTTTTTAGTTTCTTTACTTTTAAAAAGTGAAGTGATAAATTATACCAATGCTCACAACCACTTAATATTTAAGAATGACAATAGTTCTACTATACAAATAATAAGGGGAAGTAAGAGTTCTGTTGTAAAATGTATAACTTACAGCAATGTAACTAAACATATCCTTTTGCTGACCCATAAAAAATCTCATTAATGTCTAAACATGCAAAATAACCGCTGTAAGACAAACTGACACTGAAGATGACTAACAATGCATTAAGGATCATAGCTCCAAGGTAGCTTAGTGTCTTCCGTGTAACTTATTCAGGATACAGTGTATTATTACAACAACCTGCAGTTCAGGTTTAATCAACCAAGTATCTAATTAACATACAGAAATCTTGAATCAATAACATATTAAGTAAGTCTCTTCACTTCTCAAATGATAAAATGCACCATTTTAGAAACAGAAAATCTAAGGTCATTTTTCCAATTTTGGTAGCATCAACTGAACAGAGTAAATTTCTGGCTTCCTTCACGCATGAGCTGTTCAGGAATGAGAACAACTTGCTCATGTTAACTGTACCCTATAGTGTCATAAATATGTGGACTATATAAACAGAAACGACCAATCTCAGTCGAAGATAGTCTCCAGTCCTTACGTAGGTCTGTGCATTACATATTTTTCTGAAGTGATCTCACTACCAATTTTTACTACTCTTATTCACTAATTCTACACTCAGCAGCTGTGTTTGTTTACAGAGCTAGGAACTGACTCAGGATAATGGGAGTTCATCCAGCAAATTTTTGTGGCATTTTCCACTACATGCTACAATATATTGGTCCTCTTAGTCCAATTAAACATTGGTTGCTTGTGTTAGTCAAAGACCTTGTTTAGGAAAAGGCTTTTCCAAATTATACTGGGAAATCTTCATCCTGAAAGCTGGACCTATCTCATATATATTTTTAAAAGACTATTGCGGCATTTCAGCATCTGACATTTTGTCATAGATGCAAAGAATGTCCTTGTAAATACACAACTCCAGTGTGTCACTTCCGTAAAAGTTACGACATTCAGTGTAGAACTTGTAAGTAGACCCCCATACATGTTTACTATCCATTTAAGACACAGTCAAAAAATGAACTACTGTAATGTGTTCTAGATGGAGCTGCCCTTGAAGTGTATCTGGAAGCTCAGCTGATGCAAAATGCAGAGGCGTGATCAATAAATGTGTACCCACTTTTGAGCTATATGTTATACCTCTGTTCTACAAGCTGCATTGGCTTCTAGTTTGCTTCCAGATCCAATTCAAGGTGCTGGTTCTGACCTTTAAAGCAAAGGTCATGAACCGGGTTATTTGAGGGACCATCTCTTCCCAATTACTTCCATCTATCCTGTCATGTCCAGCAAAAGAGGCATCCCCCAGATTCTATCTGCAAAGGAACTCTGTTTAGTGGGGCATAGGAGATGACACGCACCTGTAGAACCTGAAGTGAGACTGGTCCCCTTCTTGATGTTTTTCCTAAAGCCCCTTAAAATCTGGTTATGTCAACAGCTTGGGGTTCTTATGGAAATGGAGACTTAAGAGGTGGCTATATTGTATGTAATATCTATGCGCTCCGTACCCTCTTTAGTTTTCTTTTTATAATTATTTATGTTTTAATTTCAGAGTATTTCTGTAATTAGTGCTTTTATTTATATCTTATTAAACCTTTTAAACAAGAATATAAAAGCCAACACGAAGTAACAGAAAGTAAAGAAGAAAAAAGAAAGAAAAGAAAGAAAAGAAAAAGAAAAAATATGAAATGCCTTCTGATATTCTTCACAAAAATGAAATAAAAATACACTTTAACATCTCTCTAAAGTTACATCATGTTATTCCTCTTTCTATAATATAATCTACCTAATCATCAAGATTGTAAGTCAAACGTTCATTTTTTCTCCAGTTTTATGCAAAAATTCACAAGAGGCTTCAAGTCAGCAATCTTGAGATGTCTTTTCTCTAATCAAAGAAGTTTATTTATCCATTTCAGCCAAATGTGGTAACTTCAACAATCATTCCATAATGGGTTATGTCAAAACTTTCCATCTCTCTGGATATAGTAAGAATGTATGATAAAATGGGCTAAGAATTTAAAATATACAGTTAGATCAATGGGAAAATATGTAGTTAAAGGAACTGAAATTTAATTGTGTAATGATTTCAAAAAGAATTTTTATAAAATAATGTATTATTGGTTCAATGCTTGAGAAATTATCTAGAAGGTATAAAAGCACTTCAAGGGTATATTGGAAATATGAACAACATAAAGGGACATTTTATAAGAGCTCTAGTGGTGCAGTGGTTAGAATGCCGCTGAGTCCTTTGGAAGAAGAGCAGTATATAAATCTAAATAAATAAATGCAGCATTGAGCTAACTCTGCCCACAGTCTGGAGTTTGATCCTGACAGGCTCAAGGCTGACCAAGACATCCATTCTTTCGAGGTCAGTAAAATGAGGACCCAGATTTGTAAAATAAGGACCCAATATGCTGGCATTGTAAACTGCCTTGCAAAGAGTGCTATGAAGCACTGTGGGGCAGTATATAAGTTTACGTGCTATTGCTATTGCTATCATGATTAGTGGACATGTTCAAAGGCTTAAAAAATGTATCCAAATACATACTTGTAAAAAGTATTTCAAAGATCAATGTTCAGTTGAAGCCAGAACTTTCCCTTTAGGATTAATGGATAAATACTGTATTACATCTATTATAAGATGCATGTTTTTTTTAATATTTTGATGTCTCTATATCGATGGTGTGTCTTATATTTGATGGCATCTTACCAGGGTAAAGGTTTTTTTATTTTTTTATTTCTAACAGAAAAATAGGGGTGGCGTCTTATAATCGATGCAATACGGTAAAAAGCCATAGAAGATTATTATTAATTAATAATTATCATAGTAACTGGTTTTTTTTACAGTTTTACTATGATGCCCAGAATCAAATTTCTGTAAGATGGCATATAAATATGATAAATCAATAAATAACCATAAGCCAAAAGTTCACATTGTATCCTGTTAGCAATTAAAACAGCCTATCTTTTAACATCTAAGCATAATAAAATATTCATGCAAGGATGTCCCTCTTTATTTTCATTCTAGGATGGCGCTTATATTATTGTCCATCACACACAATCCAAATATTTATTTGGTCACACAATGTTTAGCACTGCTTATGACACTCGTAGTAATGGAACATCTCAGAACTGTATCTGCTTTTCTTATAGAGTATCTATATACAAAGATATTTCATTTGGTAGCTTTTGAATACATAAATAATTCCAAAACTGAAACTCAGGATCATTTGATATAATTAAACAGGGGCATACTCAAGGTAAACAAAAGGAAGTCCTCAACATATGGCCACAATGGAGTCCAAAATGTCTGTTTGCTAAGCAAGGCAGTTGCTAAGTAAGCCATGCTCCATTTTATAACCTTTTTTGCCATGTTGTTAAGAAAGTTGCTATAGTTGTTAAGTGAATCACCTGGTTGTTAAATGAATCTGGCTTTCCCCATTGACTTTGCTTGTCAGAAGCTCCCTGGGAAGGCTGCAAATGACAATCACAGGACCCAAAGACACAGCAACCATTGAAAATACATGCCAGTTGCCAAGCCCCCAAAGTTTGATTAAGTGACAATAGGGATGCTGCAATGACCATAAGCGTGACAACTGGTCATAAGTCACTTTTTCAGTACTGTTGTAACTTTGAACAGTCATTAAACAAATGGTTGTAAATCGAGGACTACCTGTACTTTTCGTTCACAAGACATTTAACGATTAAAGACCCCCCTTCATCCTCCCCATTTGCATCTTGCTACCATCCTTCCCATCTTTGTCAATTTTAAACAAATTTTAATGTTACTATTTATCATTTCAATGTTTCAATGTTTAATATTCCTGTTTTTATTGACTGTAAGCTGCCTGGATTCACTTCTAGGTGAGGTGGGCAGAATATAAGTTTAATAAATAAATACAATTCTGAAACTGCCTACAAGATACTGTACAGTGATAGCTTCCAAGCTGGTTGATGTTTAAAACAATTAAGTCATATTCATGAAAGATAATGCTATTGATGGTTGCTAAAGAAATTGCCTGCATAATCTGAAGTAGTATTCTTTTCCTCCAGTATCACTGAGGTAAATTTAGAAAATATTCTTTTTTGAGATGACTGCTTTCTATTTTATTAAATGGATTAGTATTTAAGCATTTAACATAGAGGAAAGAGCAGGCAAATGTCAAGAGATTTGAGTCTTGTTATGGGTTTGAGAGTTGGCTAAAATTTTCAGGGGATCGCTTTTCTTTCTGTAAATCTTGACTTTATATTTCTGTCAGCTGTATATAGGGCGCTGATAGCCAGTAATACTTGCAGTAAGGATCAAGACTGCCTATTATGAATGAATCTTTACAGCAGTGAAGTAATGATAATTTAATAATTTGTTACACTTGTATGCTGCCCAACCCTCAACAGCTCTGCGTGGCTCACAGAATCAAAGAATTTACAATGAAGTCAATAAAAGATAAAAAGTAAAGATAAAAGGCGGCAAGTGCAACAGATTAGATGGAATGAAACCAGGAGTTTCATTCTCCTTCACCAAAGGTTTGGGGGAAGAGTCACGTTTTCTAGCTCTTCTAACCAGTAGCAGAGTATAGAGGCAGGGTATATGGATTGTGAATATGAAACAAAAGCAGCCTGGGAGAGAAGCAAATAGCTTTTGGCAAGAGACTTTGTGGTACTTGATAGCTGATGAAGATCAAAAGATCTCTGATTTTGCCAAGGTGGTGAACTTCATATTGTACTTAACGTGTCTGATTCCTCTGATGATACCTTTTCAGTATGGTTGAACATCTGGCGGAGCTCTCATCTTCTTCAGTGTACACAAGTCCCACAACCACGTCAAGGTAATACTTCACTAGGGGGTTATTATTGTTGTTGTTGTTATTAGCTACCACATATTACATGGAACTTCTACAGTGATTAATAATTCCATGACATTTTCTTTTACTTCATTTAATTAACAGGAAAAGAAGTGTATCTTTAAAAATGGAATTCGTATGTAAAGCTACATGTCAGCTCTGTAATCATAAGTAATGGTGAGATAATGTCAAAAAAGTCATAATAAGGCAAATGGAGAACTCTGTCAGGGTAATTTATTGCATTTTTTCCTGTGTAATTATGTTATGTTGGAGCACAGCACTGGAAAGTTAGTATAATCATTAGCAAAGTAGTGAATGTTTTGATTGTCAGACAGGTTGTATATGATGCAAATATATGACTCAGAAATGATTTCGCATAAACATTTTACTTAACAGTAATTTGACTCATAACCTCCTGCATAGAAAATAACAAGTCTCGTAAAACATCTGCGCACTACAAGTATTTCAAATTTGTAACAAATTAAATATTGCACAGAAAAATAGGAAGAAAATAGGATGGGTGAGGAGAAAAAAAGGTTTTGAAAAACTCTGTTAACTTGAGTTACATGGCTCAATTGCTAGCTATCTAAGTTATTAATATTTTTTAAAAAATTATTTTCAGACAGATAATTTTTTGCAATGCTAGAGACACTCATTTAAGACCACTAGATGTACTCACAAATCAAGTAGACAGTGTGCTATTATTTCTTATACTAGTACAGTATTATATCACAACTTTGAGGAAGCTTCATAACCAAAACACTGTCAGCCAAAGCAAAATATAATCCTATCAATAACTGGTAAATTTTATAACTATCTTTGTTGTTTAATGGAATCATTTAATATTAGAAAAACTACCTCTTTGAACAGAATTGCTTCCTATTAATGTAAAAAAATTTTCAACATACATACAAAAACTCAGCCTGCTACCCACCACAAAGAATATTTACCACCAATTTATCCACATATGATTAAGTATGTGATCAGTAAGTATGAGATCATTAAGTATGATCTAATAGAATTGCCTTTTGTAAATGGAGGTTTTTCTTATTAGTAATAAGACAGAAGGCCAATTGTTTTCAGATTCAGATTAATGACTTAGCTCTTAAACAATGCTTTGGGTAAATCACAATTAGTCAAGGAGAAATTGCATAATTTTTTAAAAAATTCATTCCCAGAAAACAAGAGTTTCACGTATTCTCATATAAAAGCAAATATTATATTCTATTTGATGTGATTAAGACTATACTTTGTTCAGAAAAGAAACAATTACATTATTTAGGAGGGGAAACGCAGTAATATGCCAGCTCTGAATCAATAGCACTGGCATTGACTTGTAAAAAGGCACAGGAACTATTGATATATTAAAATATAGTAAACAATGGAAAGACTTAAGTTAGCTTCAAAAAAAGCCACCATAAGACAATTCAATTCATGTAATTAATATTAATGTGAGTTGTTTCCAAAAAGTAAACACCAAGCAGCAGAAGAACGTGATCCAGATTGGATCCTTAATAAAGCAGGCAAAATCCTTAGGAAAGCTGGCAATCTCTCCCCCCACCTATTTGCATGGCAACATTATCACATATGTGTTGATCTATGTTTTTCTTCCAATGTACCTATCAGATGGCGAGAGATCAGTCCATCTAAGGATTGAAAGGGAAACAATTAATTAAAGCCTCTAATCTAGGTTTTGTTCTACAATTTTAACCCGTGTTCCTATCGCTAATTGTATCAATGGCATTTTTCTACTTTAGAAACAATATTTTGTTTTCATTAATACATTTTATTTTGTCTTTACCATTCATATTTCAAATCATAAAGCAAACATTTCCAGCTATATATTAGAAGTTGGTTGGTACATTAGATAGGAGAGTTACTATGTATGTTGCTTAATAGTTTAGTCCCAGACTACCTGAGTAAATAAGAAATAACTGCAAGAACATATTGTACCAAAGCATTCTGTATTACCATGCCAAAAGCAAATTGCTAGGTGTTTCATTTTTGAACTGGCAGCAGTTAAACTATGGCAATTAATTCTAAACTGGTTGTTATTGGTGTTACAGTTTATTGGCCAGAAGTCCAGCAATAACTAAATGACAGGTAGGCCAATTTTTTGGCACTGGACCTCAGGTCCTATTAAGTTACTGCTTCATAGCTGTCAGTCCATAAGGCCACCATATGCAATTGACAAAAAACCAAGCAACTTGTTAAAAATACAGCTTCTGAGTAAAATATAACTCTTGTTTTAAAAGCAATAACATAGGAAGACTGTAACACATAAACAAAACTGGCTTTAATTCTGACTTCCTTGCCTCAGTTGCTAATTTATTTATGAACCTAATATATTCTTACTTACCTTTAAAGGCCTAAACTCTCAGAAAAAATTCTCCTCTATGGCTGTGTAATTAGTAAGATTAGTAAAAGTCGCTATAGCATTGTTTCTCAAACCAAGCAACTCTTAAGATATATAGCCTTTAAACCTCAGAATTCCCAAGCAGCATGAAGTCCACATATCTTAAGAGTTGTTAAGGTTGAGAAACATTGAGCTATGGGAATCAACTTTGCTTTCCTTCTTTTTCCTATACAGGGTCTGACCAGCAGGGAAAGACTTACTGGACTAGCATCTTTTCCAAAGACAGCTGCTTAAGTTAAACACATCTTTCTCCAAATTTCAATGCATCTCTCAAAGCAATGAATATATTCTAGTATCTGATTCTTCTGATAAGAAATCTATAATAACTAGGAAATCACATGGGTTTATCACTAGAGAAGGAGATAAGACAGGACTTCCCCCAGAAATACGAACTATTACTGATCTCCGTGCCTTCCGTCGGGCACTTAAGACCTTACTATTTACCCAAGCCGGTTTGTCCTGACCCTTCTCTGATTTTAAATTCAGTTTTAAAATTTTAAAATGGTAATTTTAATTTTTAATTCAGCCAATTCATTTAATATTTTTAAGGGCTTTTACTATTTGTTTACATTTGTGTTTTATCATGGCTGTACACCGCCCTGAGTCTTTTGGGAGAAGGGCGGTATATAAATTAAAATAATAAATAGTAAATAAATAAATTGCTACATCTGTTTGTTGTAAACACAGAAACATCATATGGAAAAACTAAAGGGTGAAGACAAAATTGGTGGAACTAACGTCAAGCAACCAGACTTATGCAGAAAATACTACCTTATAGCAGAAACTGAACAAGCCCTAAAAATGATCATTCTAAAAGTAAAACAGGATAGCTAAAACATCACGAACATCAAGAAAACTCTAGAGTATGTCAACTGAAAAATTAGAAGAATTTAATATAAAGAAAGAGCCTATAGAAGTAGTTGACCATTTTCTAGCCTCGAGAATTCATAAAAATGGTGGGTGTTGAGAAAAAAAAATTCAAAGAACGGTAATAATAGGGGGGGGGAATCATGGAATGGCCTAGAAAACCCATGAAAAATTGGAACATCTCAATCAAGACAAAAGTTAGAAGAGCCAGATCAATGGCATTTATTATTATGATGTACAGAGGAACAGGCTTTATGTAAGAGTGAGAAAACAGATTCCTCTGAACTATCAACTTAAATTCCTTGGGCAGGCAAGAGAATAAACTGTTCAGTAATACAGGGAATTCAAGTTAAAATGTTCAACTGAAAGCAAGGATCATGAAACAAAAACTATCATACTTTGAATTTAGCTAATGAAATGCTTTGTCTCAATTATTTTTTTTTTATTAGAAAAAGTTTTTATTGGATTATCAAAAAAAAAAACAAAGAAATTTTTTTTACATAAATCAAATTTTCCTTTGCAAGGCAAGGCTTCTCTTAACAGAAAAAA
>JANHFO010001929.1:364838-374924 GCA_032468095.1 Pareas carinatus | reverse complement strand
TGTTAAAGTTCAATGTTAAATTTTTATGTTATCTATACACCGCCCTGAGTCCTTCGGGAAAAGGGCGGTATATAAATATAAATAAATAAATAAATAAAATAAAATAAATAAATATGAGTCAGTTGCCAAGCATCTGGGTTTTGATCACATGACTATGGCAATGCTGGAAAGGTTGTAACTGTGAAAAACATTTTAACTTAGAATGGTGACTAAATGAACTGTTGTAAGTCAAGGACTACCTATATTGTGTCTTTTCTCTGAGAACGTAAGATTACTCACATGAGAACTTCCTGAATTTTATCATCATGAGAGTTGACTGAAAAAGCAACTGGTCCACAGTTGCCTGGGAAGCTCTGTGATCAGGTATGGAATTGAATATGGGTCTCCTTACTAACGCCACTACCCTGCAGAGAACTTACTATAATTCATTTTCATTTAAGAAGTTCACAAAATGCTATTTTTCAAGAGTTATTTATATATTAATAAAACAAATTTCTAGGGCTGCCTAACTCTAAAACGATTGCTTACAGTTTTAAAAAAGAATGAAACGTCATAGCAATAAGAAAGATGCTGGTCATCTGGTGGGAACAACAAAGCCCATGTTTCCTGTACAACTCCCAATCTAAAATATTGACAACCTTCACGATCTAGAGGAAAAATCAATTTTGAAGCCTTGTTTAAAGGTTGACAGGATAGGAGCAGTTGGGAAGATGCTGTTCCAGAAGGCAGAGTTCCTGCTAGATGTCACTGTTTAATTGATGGGAACTCCAAGAAACCAATTCTTTCTTCATACAGGTTAGGAAAAAAGCTTGGGAAACAGAAGGCCCCCCTCAGATAATTAGGCCATATGCCATATAGACCATTTGAAATGATAATCACTACCTTGAAGTGCATCCAGAAACCTATTAGCAACCAACACAGCTAAGGGGGACTAACTTCATCTTCAAAAGCAGCCTCATGCAGACTGTATTGCAACTGTCTACACCCAAGGTGAGACCAATCCATGAGTAATGAAGGCTTCCTACTCTAGGAATAGATGCAGCTGACACACAAGATGAATCTGTACAAAGACCTTTTATTGGCCCCACTTGCCATCTGCTCCTTCAGTAGAAGCTGGGAGTCCAGGAAGACTCCCAGAGCAGACTGCCAACTTAAGTGAGGAAATACAATTCCATTCAAGATCAAAGGCAGAAGGTTGCAACTCAACCATTCTCTCAGCAACATTTTATTAAAAAAAAAGATTTGGAGACTGGATAAGAATTGTGTGCAATGGCTAAGTCTAATGTTGGCCTCTTGAGGAGGGTCACATCACCACTTCCTTCAAGACCAGCAGAACTATCCCTTCATGTTAATCTAGAGAGGATATCTAAGAATTCAGACAGGACAAATTATATGTTAAGTGATTAAAAGGGACAACTACTTAAAAGAAATAGAAGCCGCTCATGCTGAGTTGATTTGCCGTGGGTTGTGGGTTGATAACTTCCATTTCAGATACCTTAATAATATTAATTCTGCATTTCAGTTACATTTCTATTATAGTATGTCAAAACATAATGGTTAATGCAATGACCTTATTTGCACCTGGGGAAAAAATTGGATATTAGAAGTATATGGAAGAACATTTCACATATGCATTTTCACTAGATAATCACCATATTTATTATTCCGCCATTCCACTTAGCTTTGTCAGGCTGACTTATTTGCTCTTTGATATGACATTTGCCTTAATAGAACCTCAAACTATAGTTCAGCAAACAGTTTTACACTCACTGCTAGTAATCTTCCAGATATCTCAAATAAAAAACTAGAGAAAGCTTTTGAATTTTTTAAATGAAATATTGAAAAAGTAATAATTCATTTATTAGAATTTTCTGAAAGAAACACTATTTATCTCTCTGTAATCAGCTCTGATCTAAGAACAGTTAACATAAAAATGGAAACTTAGTTATTGATTTGTACAGTTTACGTCTAGTAAAATAGGTATCCGTAAGATGCATCTTAATTTATCTCACACAGAAAGATTGATATTGTACTAAGCAGCAGTCTATTTAATAAGACCCACAAATCATAGCAGAACAATCCTTGCTTCTAATTATCTGTACTTAGTACATGGGAGAAACAACTGATATCTTCCAAAAATTCCCACCCAACATCAAACTTTGTGTATTTGAATGGGTAAACCTATAGCATTGTTTCTAGAATTTGCATGTAATCATGCAGTGCCCTCTTGCTGCTGTCATGTGGTAAAGTTATATGCCAGCAGATTATTCAATCAAACTTCAGTCAAGATTATGACTAAATAAATGTTGTGATATCATTACATAAATGTCATTGAAATGCCACATAGCATACAGGTACAGATAATTATCATTTGCCAGCTCAGTGACCATTTGAAATTACAGTGCTGCTGAAAAAGGAGATTTACAATAGGTCTTCAAACTTACCATTGCAGAGGGCCCATGGCCACATGATCACAATTTGGGAACTTGGCAACCAGGGTACATTCATGAAAGTTGTAGCATCTTGCAGTCAGATTGCTACCATTTATGACCTTCATAGTCAACTTCCTTCAAGCAGTCATGGAGAAGATGTCAGGAAGTCATAAGTTGCAGTTATGTGATGTCACACTTGACAATTGTGGGTGATTTGCTTAACAGCTGCAAATATCATATGTTGGATGCAGTCAGGTGATGTTTTGTTTATTTTTGCAAATACGTTCCTTAAGGGTTGCCATTCCTTACTGTGATCATTAAATGAGGAGTATCTATATATGCACGGTAGAATTTGCACTGTAACTTACACTGCACTTTTTTGTAATTACAATGTACTTTTTCCTAGTTTGATCAAATCTTGGCTGCATGCAGATGACTTTGAAACCAGGGAAGCTGTCAGAATTTCAAGGATTGTCTGTGCCCTTCCCAAATAATACAAACAGTTTTCTTTGTAATTCCAGAATCTTTGTAGTTGCTAAATCTTTCAAAATTCAGCATTCTTGTGCAAAAACTTGTAAATCTTTAGGTTGACAATGCCAAATTCTCAAGAAAGTTGATACTTCTGTGAAATTTTGGTAGGGCTGCCAAGCTATTCCATGAAATTCAACAGCAGTGCTTGGACCAGAGTAGGTTGCTAATTCTCATTTTATCAGTGCTACATCAAAAGGATACCTCAACATTTGTATCTGTTCAGAATCAGTAGCCTGAACTATTTATAAACCAAAGTTTCTAATTGTTCATATATTTCTCCCTTACGTTCATTCTCCATATCAATTTTTCCAATATAGTAGATTGCAGAGAAGATTTGAAGGAAAGCCCTACTACAAGAATTTGACTTCACTTGTAAAGAAACATTGTTATTAATGTTCACTCAGGTTTTTTGGTACAACACATTCTCTTTCTGTTAGAAAATTGTATATGGATTTCATCACTAATTATTATTATAGGTCTGATAGGGCTGTATTTTTCTATCATCTGGCCAATAAAATATTCTGACAAAGAGAAGCTGGCTGTGAAATTTTGGTGCACAAGGTAAAGTAAGTTTCATTTTACTTCTCTGAGTGAACCCTAATGAATTATTTTTTATTGTTGCTTTTAAATAACATGCACAAACTATTCATTGGGCTATGTAGCCTCTATCAAGATCACCTGATTTTCCAAACCACATATCCTTTTTAAGAACCAATACAAGGGAGTTGAATGTGGTCTCATGTTTTGTATGTAAGCTTCATGCAGACATCTGGCTGGTCATCACTGAGAATGGGAAGCTAGATCAAATAAAGAATCTTGTCTCATTACTTCTTTTGTTCTTTCATCCAAAGTGCTCTTTCCCAAGTTGCTGATACCCAAATATCTTGATGAACAAATTCTGAGCCAGCATTTTTTCTATATCTAGGCATTTGACTGAAATTTTCTTCATGCGTAAGGCTTCAGGAATGTATACTTTTATATATTTCAACAATATTTAACAAGATATGTTAAGTTTCACATTTTCAGGAAAAAAAATGTTACAAATTTTTTATTGCTTTTCCATTCTATCACGTCAACCGTAAATTACTGAAAAGTAATGTAGAGAAACTTGATCTAACAGATTCTATTAGCAGTAAACACTTACAGCTTAATATGAACTTATCCCCATTTATATAATTGTCACATCTATCATATCTATATTTTCCACTAGTTACTTTAACAAATTTTATGTAGCAATTTGCACTCCTGTGACCTATATCCAAGGCTGTGAGCTATCAGTATAACTGGTCAATTATTTGAGTGTATATTTTGTGGAGTAAGTTTTATACCCTATATGAAACCACAATTCTCATTTAGTACTATTGATAGTTCCTTGTATGCTTGTATTCTTCTCTCCCTCTTCTTCATTTTCTTCTTTTTCTTCTTCTTTTTTTATCTTTCTCCTTCTCTTTCTTTTCCTATATTTCTTTCTTTTTCCTTCTCTTTCCTCCCTTCCCTCTTCCCTCGCTCCTTCCTCTTCGGTTCTTCTTTTCTTTCCTCTTCCCCTCTTCCCCTCTTCCCCTTCTTCCCCTTCTCTTTTTCTCTTTCTCATATCTTCCCTTTTGTCTTTGCCCCTCCTGTCCTACTCCTTCCCTACTTCCCTTTCCTCCTTTCTTTGTCTCATCCACCTTTCCACTTCTCCTTGTATTTCTGCTGACTGCCATCTGCCATTAGCCATCAAAAGTTCAACAGTTCGATTCTCGCTGGCTCAAGGTTGACTCAGCCTTCCATCCTTCCGAGGTCAGTAAAATGAGGACCCAGATTGTTGGGAACAATATGCTGACTATGTAAACTGCTTAGAGAGTGCTGTAAAGCACTGTTAAGCGGTATATAAGTCTAAATAATAAATAAATAATAAATAAATAAATAAATAATAAATTTAGTGATTACAACTGAGATAGGCAAATTGGTGATTAAGCAAAATGTTCACCAAGTATAATGGCAACCGTGCTTACAATCTTACTTTAGATTTCCTTTGCTGGAAAGGTTGGAAATGCAAGGGGTAATCACAAAGTTGTTGTTTTTTCATCACTGACATAATTTGAACAGTTGCTAAAAGACGCAGTTGTTAAAGGAGGACTACCTATATTCTTTTCTCACTACTCAAACCTTCTGTACAGGTCCAATGTACCCATTCAGTGTAATACTATTCCTTTATGATATTGACTAGAATCCTTGTAATGTAGCACAAGCAGCTAAGCTCATGCACACCGGAACTGTGTGCCTGGAGGGGTGCAGCAAGCATGCATGATCTGCAACTGAACAATTTCTTACAAATTGTAAGACAGAAAGAGAGGAAGCATTACAGAGTGAGCCATTGAGAAGCTAGCCATTCCTGTTGATAATCATTTAGCAGAGCCTTCCTCAATCTGGTACCCTCCAGATGTGTTAGGACTACAATTGTCAAAAAAAACCAACCCCAGACTTCAGCTATTTCTCAGTCACCTTTGCAGCCAAGAACTTCCTCAAAATGCATTACAAAGTAAAGCTCTCCAAAGCATCATCTACCTGACTTCTGAACATCTGTTGCCTGTTGTATTTTCCCCTGAGAGGACTGTTCCAATTCTTTTGGACCAAGATTGAGATATGTTTTGCTCTATTTTCCCTACCGTTATTGAGCTCCATAGGAGCTTCCAGGGAGATCATCCTTAGTACCACCAATAGAACACATTATGCATCTCCTTAAAGATTTCCAAGTTAAGAAAATGTGATGGGACAGAGCAATGAGGAAATATGGGAGAATTACAAGTGGGGAACAACGGGGCCTGGAAGGGTCTGTTCTGTGTACTGTTCTATACAGCAGTGACCCCCAACCTTTTGAGCAGCAGGGACCGGTTTCATGGGAAAAGGTTTTTCCCAGACCAGAGGGGGCGTGGCTTTACATGCTGCCTATATCTTGGGAGAATGAAGTTTGACTTGTTTGCACGGCCCAGGGGTTGGGGACCCCTGCTATATAGTACTTACTGTACATACATAACTAGCTGTCTAGCTAATGGCAGATCCAAAGAATAAGAATGCTTTAAGGCTTTTGGAAGGAGTGCTTTGCTTGTGTTGAAATAATTTTGAAATGCCATTTTTCAAAGGGCTTTTGCACAGCCCTCAAATTTAACAAAAATGCAGGGGGGGATTTTGCTATCAATGCACCACTGCATCTATGGTGAATAAAAAAGAACAAGCTAGGTTACGCATTTATTCAAATCTAAGCACAAGCCTCTCCCATGGCGTTGGCAGATATTATTTATTTTTATTTCTCAGATGTACAACCCAACATTTCCTTAAGACTACAGCTCTCCCTTGTTTATTCCCCCCCCCCTTTTTCTTCAGGGTGGTTCAGATAAATGTGAGTGATTGGCTCAAAGACACCCAGCAAGGATAAACTTGAAATAGGGTTTTAAGATCCTGTTCCAAATCATTAACCACTTGCACTGGGCTAGCTCTTTCCATTTCACCATGTGAAAAATAAAACAAAAACGAAATTGGTGAGTAGAGAGATGCAGTCCAACAGACCCTTTTAGAATACCATTTCAATTATTTCAGATACGAATTCCCAATAAGGGCAAATGACTCCTTTAAAGTATTTTAACCACATCCAACAATTTCTTTCCCAACCGTATGTGCATGAACCAACGTGTCCTCCATATTATTCTTATCACCACAGCCATCGCTCCTTCCTCCCCCCCTGCAGATCTAGCTAATTCCAGCCTTTTTATTGTGGCAGAGGAATCATAATTTTTTTATGTCCTGGAAGCAGAAAAAAGAACAGCTTTGGCTGCACCGCCATGATGAAAACCGAAGCACTGATGCCCACATTATTTACTTTAATAGCCAGCTCTGCAAATGTATTGGGTTTATTCCCTGACTCCAATGCATCAATGGCCACAAAACAGGCATCACCCAGATACAGTTTTAAGAGACAGGATCTCCATTCCAGATTTCAGACTCAATGCTGTAATTTTCAATCCAATCAGTGTTCTATAAATAACCTCATGTTTATACATCCTTAAGGGGAAAAAACCCTTTAATGAATAAATATACATACATCTTTTTTGTGTGCTAAGTTTCCCATTGTAATCACAAACGTTTTCTATGCAGCTGCTTTTGATTCCAAATGAATACTGTTTTTCAGTTTCCATGTAAATAGAGCAATTATAAAGCAAACCATCAATTGACGAGAAGGAGGGGGGAGCCAGCATTGTTTGTTTGCTTTCCCAAAAACTCTATTATATTTTCATTGTTAATAATTGTCAATTGCAATGTTCATATTACTTAAAATACGGAACTTAAATCATGACACAGATATCACTGAACTGTGATAGTTCTTTCATGCTCAAGTTATACCACGTTATCTTTTTTTTTCCCCATCAGTCCATTTTTTTCCCCTCTGTCTGTTTTTATGACAAGGCAAGTTGATCATGGCTTATAGATTATGCCTGTTATCTGGGCTCAGGAAGAAGCATTCATTTGAGATAAGATATAAGGGTTTTTTTATGAGGCAAGGCACCTGTTGTTGTTTTTCTGAGTACAGAACCGAGCGAACTGCTACCATTTGCCTTTCAGCCCCAGGCAGTCGCTAGACCAACTTACTTTTTTATAGACAGCAAAGAAGTTTTTACAAGCCGACAAAGAAAGAAAGGGATGGCCATTTCTAGTTTATTAGCTTTCATCAGCGAGCCATACCCTTGATGGAATTCAAACTTGGGCTGGATGACATGTTAGGCTAATGTCTTATCTACTAAGTCACAGGTTCTCCCTCTGTTTGTTGGCTTGTACCAGAGGATCTATCAGGGTTTGTTTTATGAGGCAAGGAACCTGGTTTTTTTTTCTGAGTACAGAATGGAGCAAACTGCTATCGTTTGCCATTCAACCTTAACATGTAATCTTGCCCAGGTTCAAATCCCATCAAGGGTATGCCTCGCTGATGAAAGCTAATAAGCTAGAAATGGTCATATGAAACTCCCTTTCTTTTTTGTCAGCTTGTAAATACTTCTTTGTTGTCTATAAGATAAAGTCCCCAGAGAATCAAGCTTGAATCTTGGTGACCTCATGGACATTCCTTCCGGATATACAGTAGTCCTTGCTTAGAACCACAAATGGAACCAGCAACTCTGTTATGTGAAAAAAAATTGCTAAGTGAAACATAACATGACGACAACAGGCTACGATCTTATCCTAATAGTTGTTAAGCAAATCACTGCAAATCATTCAGCAAGACAGCATTATGACCACAGCTTGTGATATTAATGCCAGCTTCTCCATTGACCCTGCTTGTTGGAAGCAAGTGTGAAGCATGTAAATGGTCATCACGAGTCCAAAGGAATAAATTCCCGCTATTTGTGAAGTGCCAGGATATTGCTCACGTAAGCATTGGGACATGACAGCCTTAAGTGCAAGAACTAGTCATAAAGTTGCTTTTTCAGCGCTGTTATAATTTCAAATGATTACTAAACAGGGAGTCATTAGGCAAGGTTTATCATTGCTGATAAGATTTGCTCCTGCCTTATTCCAGGATTTTGTTTGTTGACCTCACAATCTAGGCCAGTGATGGCGAAACGACGGCACATGTGCCACAGCAGGCATGCAGAGCCCTCTCTGGTGGCACGCGAGTCAAGTTGCCTCAACATCGCCCCAGTGCTGAAGATGCTCAGAAGGAAGTAGTGGCGCCAAGCAATGACATTGCAGCGCCATGCGCATGCTCAGAAAGAGAGCAGCGGCATCAGACAATGACATCACGAGCCGCGACTCATTAGTTGCAACTCATCCGGGCACTTGGTGTCTAAAAGGTTAGCCATCGCTGATCCAGGCTGTGCTTTCTTAATGATCTCCCATCCAAATTTTAACCAAGACAAATCCTGCTTGATTTTCTAATCCAGACAAGATCAACCAGATGCTGCTAACAGCAGAGTGTCTAGAAATAATATTTTATATGTAGCTAAATTAGATTATTTCAGTTACCAGAGAATGCAAACTAAGCCCTTTTAAAATAAAGTTAACATTTCCTAAACAAATCATATGAGGAAGGACCTCAGCTGAATACTTTGCATACAAACTTTGGGAGTTCAACCGTAATAGACTGGGATAAACCCTGCCAGTTAGCATCAACTAATACTGAGCAAGGAGAAGCATTAACACAGTATGAGGCAGCATTTCACCCAGCAGATGGCATGAAGCTCACAAAATCTAAGAACTCCTGATAAATAACCCTCTACTGAACAAAGGTTAGGGAGCTGCAATCAAGGAAAGTATGAGCTGTTGTTTAAAAGTAAGCCCTGCTATATAAACAATATCGAAATCCATTTGTGTCTATTACATCCCATTTAAAAAGGGGGTTTGGCTCCCTTTTTTGTGCAGGAGGGCCAGTTTGCATTAATCCCTAGTTACTACATGGTAATCCCAAAGGTCTTTTTTCAAGAGGCAACTGGACTTCCTTGTTTTTCTTTGAAAATGTTTCACTTCCATTCCATTCCCCAGCATCCAGTCAGAGCTGAAGAAGCTTCTTGGATGAGATGCAAAATATCTTCAGAGAAAAACAAGAAAGTCCAGTTGCCTCTTGAAAAAAGCATCTTTGGGACAGCCAAGTCCTGGATGACTGAGCATCTCCACAGAAACCATGATATGGTAAGATTTGCCATTATGTTATTTTTCACTGACTGCGTAAGAACACTCCTATTTTGTTTCTATTGTCATCTCAGCTTTATCAGGAACAGAATGGAAAAGTTGTAACCCAAAGCAACAGTTCATCAGTGAGCAAACTCAAGTTTTCTGAAAAGAAAGATGACCCTTGGCTATTGATGAATGGTTACAGACATTCCCCCGCTCCATTTGACATGGAATTCCCCAGTATGTTGCTGCATTTACTTTCAGCAGCAAGGTTGAACAGTTTTTATTTATTTATTTATTTAGTCAAGCATATATAAGAAAAATAAGTGTAAGTAAGAACATACTATATAAACATATAGGGGTAAACTGGTATAATCATATGCATAATAAATGAGTACAAATAAATGGGGACAGTAGGATAGGGACGGTAGGCACGCTGGTGCACTTATGCACGCCCCCCCTTACAGACCTTAGAAATGGAGTGAGG
>JANHFO010001929.1:347281-364738 GCA_032468095.1 Pareas carinatus | reverse complement strand
AAATTTCAGGTTTGTATCTTTAATAGTTTGGGAGATCTGGTGATGAATCAGTGAGTGGTATTTCGCATTTATATATACAGATTGAAATTTTAATAAATATATGTATTGGCTTTAGAATTTGTACCATTATCCAATTCCATTTGAATAACAAAATAACCTAGTATTTCCTAAAAACCAGTCAAACAAATATTAGAAAGCAGCAATGTTAAACTTCAGGCTACTGATCTGAGGTACATTTTGCTTCTGTCAAATGCAAGACTTAATGTCTGACACATCTAAACTTTAATCATACGACACTATGTCCATTATACCCCAGAAGACAAGATTTCCATATTGTTCGTGAGAACACAGAAATTATCTGTTTCAGCACATAGCTTTCATATTGTTTATTTTGTCTGATTTGTAACCTGAAGGAAATCTTAAAATACAACCCTGAGGGACATAAGAATATATGAGATAAATTTCTAAAATTGCAACTCCTGTATTAGATTCAGAATAATTGTTCTTGTGCTTTAGAATAAAATAGATAATTAAGCAGTGTAATTGAAGCACAGACTTGGACAGGAGAGGAATCATTTTTTTTTCTTTAATCTTTTTAAATTTATTAATAGGCTTTGCTTGGTCTTTCTTGATGAATAAAATACACATTTCTAGGAGCAGGTTATTCTGGTAATAAAAAGAATTGTGAGAAGATTAAGCCAGATTTAATTAAATTATTAACCTCAAACAAATGGGGTCACATTCTAGATTCCTCAAGCATCTGTTTTTCAGATACATTCTTTAGAGAAAGTTTCACGAAATAAAATGTCACCCAGACAGCTAAAGCTAAGTTGGTTTTGCTACGTTACATAACACACCAACAACTATATGTGTGAGCTTTGGAAAGAACTATAGTACCTCAGAGAAATGGAGTCTCATCTTTTGACTTTCCCACTTCTAAAGCACCAAAGTTACTGGTGGATAAACAGTTTAAATAGATCGATGTTGCCTGAGACTTGAAATTTCTAAGCATTTCTGAAGAATTGCAAACCAAATATAGATAGATCAATAGATTGAGTAGGGACGCCATGTTTCATTCTTTCTCATGATGAGACTTTAAGATAGACAGATATTATGACAAATTGACAGTCCTGGTATGCAGTGGCTTACCTAAGCATATGTATTCATATCAAATCTAAGAACTGAAATTTTTAGATACTTTCATTTTCCTATGCATAATACTGACCATGTTTTAAATTGCACATTTGTATTCAGTCGAGACAGAAATTTCACTGAGAACGGACACGGGTGTGTGCAAAAGTGCCCCAACCTCAAAACAAGCATCTGAAAACAAGTACTTGACTTTACCAGAATTGGCCTGGAGATAAAATAAGCCAGAAATCAGAGTACACTGTTTTGAGGTCATGTTACTTCTGTCAATGTTGGAATGCTCCATTCCGATGATGAGACACTTTGAATAAAGATGACATTTCAAGCTGGAAATATTTCAACCTCAAAATCTAAAGGAAAGCATTAAATTGCCCAGCTTCTTTTTCTAAGTCTTCCAAATGATTGAACTTAAAAAAAACACTTTAGCTAAAAATCCTGACTTATCTTTTAGGTTTATCTAGCTATCCTATCATTCCAGAGATGACCACCTCTTTAGTTTCCTTGGATATATCAAGTGTTCATGATACAGCAAGTGTCTCTGGAGTATGTAAAGCAGATGGTTACTTTTAGTCTCTGAAGCTGCTGGCTTAGTAGATTTTTTTAATATAGGTTCTTTTTATAAACCAAATGGGTATTCATCTGAAAAAAGTTGACCGCTGTGGTTAGAATATTTAGGGTGGTACAAGCAAAAGCCAAGTCTTTCTTTTCTGCTTTCAATTAAATATAGTGTTCTCTCAAGTTGAATTTAATTTCTTCCATGTTGTATTAGTTTAGCATTGCTTTTTTCTTCTTCTTCCTGGTCTAAACAGGAACTTCTATTATTCCTCATCCTAGTGCTAAATAGGATTGATGTACATAATCAAAGATCAGCTACTGACCACAAGTAAAATAATTTAAAAAATCATAATAAAAGTTAAATAATTAAGATAAATTTATCTCTCTAAAAGTAGCAAAACTTTGCTGTATTATGTGTAAGCTTCGCTCACAAATGGTTGATAATAGTTGCTGTTAGGGGATAGTTTCATGTGATTCACTTTATTGATTGTATTTTCATTGGGTAATGACTCAAATAAACTTCTCCATTTGATCACAAGGTACAGCCTAAAACACGTAATCATAAGGCATTTCCAAGTTATCACTAGACTGATTAGAATCCTTTTCTCTCCCTTCCAATGAGGTTTCATTTTTCCTGACTTCTCCAACCAATGGATACAGAATATGCTTACATTTTAATTATATATTTATTTAGTGAATTTATCTGGACATCTAACTCAAAAAGAAACATATGTGACCTGGGTGCCATAAAATAAAATATGAAATTGCACTTTTTAAAAAGTGATTTATCTTTTCAAAGATAAGCATGAGTTTATTCTAATATACTAACCCAGACTCAAAATATGTTTATGTTTACACATAAAAGGTTAATTTTAGGGGGGGAGATTGACCTATTATTGTATGGAACTTCAGTGCCAGAGCAGACAATACAGAGCTAGAAAACTGGTATAAATGTAGTTACTTATAAAGCTGCGATCAGGAGAATTTAAAACAAAAATCCATAACAATTTGAGAATACTTGGCCATTTTAAAGTATGGATCAATATTTCTGAAAAGCGCTTAACAATCAAAATATTCAGACATTCCTAAGTGATTTAGTACATTATTTAAAACTAGTTCCTTCGTGGTACTAATCCCTCTCTACCTCTTCATGTGCACTGCAAAATTAACAAATTCTATGCAAGTATGCCCTCTGAAATGCACTATATGCTTAAAGCATGCGTATACCTATACTTCCCTATCCTGGGCTGAGCAAGTGATGTTGATGGGGTTATTTCCTAGAACCTAATGGTGGCCCTCTGGATGGAGAACAGACTTCAGCTCAACCCTAGAAATACTGAGTGGCTTTGAGTTTTAAGGGCCCGCAGATCATGTAATTTTTCTTTAGCTTTCTATTGAGTGGCACTGCCCCAGACAGAATTGGTGCATAATGTAGGTGTCTCCTTAACTCTTATCTCCTTTGAAAGAACAGGAGGCAACCATGATGATGGCCTTTTCGCAAATCCATCTTGCATGCCAATTATGTTCTTTTCTGAATCAGGCATCACGACTCACGCCTTGATCATCTCCCCAGTGGATTAGTGCCATGTGCTCTGCAGGAGTCTTGGAAGATTATCCAGATGATGTATTGGTTCAGAATGTACCAACCCAAGCTGTTATGTGTGCATTTTAATACATCTATGTCATACTACTGCTCCATAAGCTGTAGTGTCTTCCAACAGGCTTCCAGGTGTGCTTCAAGGTGCTATTATTTCTAAACCCTTTCATGACAAGGGCAAAGATTATTTGTGAAACTGCTTCTCTCAAATGATTTCTGCCCATTCCCATAATGGTGGGCGTGCTATTAAAGAGCACCATCTGACACAACGTGAGAAATATCCTTGGTCTGACATGAAGCATATCCTCTGGAATACTATATACCCTTATGATTCTTATGACCCCACAAAACTGAAAGTTTTGAAAAACTAAATGTTCCCACAGCCGCAGGTTCCCTGCCCTTCAGGACCTCTCATCCATGGCCATTATTGCTTGAACAGCAGGAGAAGATGGATAACTGCCTTCTGCAGAAGACTCTGCTCGTGTAATGTCTGGTATGTGCTTCTAAAGCACTTGTTTTCAGCCAGATTCTGACAAGCAAATGTTGCAGAGTTGGTCACTGTTCTGCTGGCAAAGGATTTCACACAGCTGTTCTTATTTTAGTGGAGGTGAGCAAGTGGTACTTTTTTTACCTGCTATACCACTATCTGGAATGGGCTACTTCCAGGTGCTGCTAGTCACAAATGTTTGCCGAAAGCACTGACACTTCCCTGTAACAGTAGTTGAGGATGGAGCTTGCTCGTTATCAATTGCTTTGACCCTCTCCATCCGTGACCTACCAGCCAGGCTACCTGTTGGGTAATTTGACAGAAAGCTATTCCACTTACTCACCCACTTCAAAGCACTTGCCTACACCAGAGCCTTGTCTCATGTGTTAAGAAGAGCAAATAGTGGTTACTTTCTTTCTACTAGTAATCACGTTTGGCAAGAGGAGAAACCAAGCCAACAAAAGTCATTTTAACTTGTTCTTCATTGCAATTGTTAGACATTACTTTTGTATAGGACTCACGTATCAGAGGAGTTTGCATTATCTATCTGCTGGCTCAGTAATGGTGAACTGTGCATAGACAACCAAGGCTAGTTCTCCAGGCTGGCAAGTTTCAATGATCAGTGAAGCAGGAAATAGGGGTCTGTAACTATTTCCTCAAACAACTGTGTTTAGGTCTCTATTAATCCTAGTCACAAATTTTCAGTTCAGGACCAAAGAAATCTCCAGTAGAAATATTTACTATGCAACACAGCCAAGTAGCCCAGAAAGACAATCCATACCAAAAGTTAAAAGTAAACACGTCCATACAAATGAGTTAAAAATGGATACACTTTTATTGCAAGAATAATTAAGTCCATGTAGTCAGGTCTCTATGGTATTACATGGAAAACAAGCCACAGAAACAGAAAAGCAGTGTCCACTCCAAATAAAACCTGAAATGATTGAGAAAGTAGCTCAATCTAATAAAGTATAACATCAGTGGGAAGCCATTATCATTGTGCAGTAAAACATCTACTGCGAGAAAGGAAAAGTAGCTTTAAAAAAACCCTGACATTATACAAAAACATAGAAGCTAGCCTAATATTCTGCAGAGGTGCATGAGTAATAGAATAACAATAAAGAGGCAAAATGCAACATCTGTTTTCAGAGGCAGGTGTTGCTTTCTTACAGTGTACAAACTACACTCGTGAGCCAATTTAGACAATTATTTTTAAAAAAGGAAAATATAGCATTTCCTCCCTCCCTCCCAGAAAGCATTTTTGCAGTTTGTATTTGGGTTTACATTTCTAATGCTGTAGCTTAGCTATTTCACCCAAGCAACTACCGTAACAGTATTACCAGCAGCCCATGTGTGTATTGTATGTTTGATCTTTTTGTTTGTTTTCTTTTGTTTAAACAAGCAGACATATAGAAAAAAAGTTAGATACACTGATTAATTAATTTCTAGCGCCCAAGACTGCTACTGCTGCTGACAGCTGTGTAGGAATAAGAATATGAAGAATTTGTGCCGGCATCAAAACTTCCTCTCCTCGATCCACTGCGTGATCCGCTCCGTGATCCGCTGCGTGATCCTGAACGTGACCCTGGTGCTGAAGAGACATTATACGGGCTGGATATGCCTTTGGATGAAACAGAAGATGCTTCAAGTAATCTGAGCCCAGTTTGGTCTTCTACCATCGAGCGATTCATTGCCTCTCTATAGGAGATCTTCAGCTTTGTTTTGGGGCAGGTCAAAATCTTTGCATAGTTGCCTATGTCTTGCAACCTTTGGGAAGTCCGGCCATCAATCAATCCTTTCCTAATAGCTTCTTCCGTACTTATTCTCCCATGTACTTCAGGGTCAATGAGGCCTCCTGTGATAAACTGGAATTCAAGGAAGCGTTGACCAGCCTCATAAGGCAACCACTTCTCTTTCACTGCCTCTGCAGCTGACATTCTCTTTCGCCCCTTAATACCTTCAAAGCCAAGGAAGGCTTTCTGAGCCGGCTTCAGCCGGGTAGACATCTCATAGTCAATGATGCCTTGGGCAACTGCATCCTGGAGGGAAAGACGCTGGCCCGTGGTAGGACATATGATACCTCCTGTACAAGTCTGGGCTTCAAGCAAACGTTGGGCAGTGATGGTATCAACAATGCCCCGTTGTACAGCTTCTGAAATGGAGATCTTTTCCAAGTTTTCCGTGTCAAATATGGCTGCAATGGGAGTGCTTTCTTCTGGAGAATCAGAAAAGGAGCCAGAACTGCTTTTTAGCAAGATGGATGAACTCTTGACACTCACTACAGTAGGAGACCGAATAACGGATTCATGTTTGAAGACTTCATCACCTCCATTTCTACTAGCAATCATGTCTGCAAATTGTGTGAGGCTTAACGAGCCAGAACGGTACTGTTCAAAAAATTTTCTATCAACAAGACCTTTATCAATAGCATCTTCGATGTCATATTGGTGACCTGTTTTCCTATCTACAAGCACAACTCTTGTGCTCCCATCTGATCCAGTAGTAGTTATTTCTTCCCATTCACATTCCTGGTCTGAAAGTTCCATGTAAGTGTTATAATCTATGAGGCCTTTATTATAGGCCTCCTGGACTGACATTTCTTTGTTTGTGTCAGGATCTACAATGACAACTCTGCGTTTCCGAAGTGTATTCTTCTGTGAAGTTTGCACCACCTTCTTCTTCTCTCTCAGAGGTAATAGACAGAGCCCAGTTAATTCGTCTATCTTACATCTTCCCTTCAACTGCAAGTAGGTCAGGTTTTCTTCTGTATTGGGATCAAAAAATCCCTTGGTATCATCACTAGGATCAGACAGAATATCGTTCAGTTCTTCATTAAAGTAGCCCCGTTGATATGCTGTGTGCACCGGCAAACGATGGCTTTCCTTAGGATCAATTATTCCACCAGTGGCAATCTGAGCCTCCAACAAGCGAATACCGTGGCCTTTCTCAATGAGTTCCTTGTTCATCGCTTGGAACAAGGAGATGATATTTCCCGTTTCTGGATCTTTGTACCCAGTGACTGCTCTTTCGGCAGACAGAAGTTTCTCCTTAAATTCTATTCCAACAAGGCCTCTCTTGTAAGCTTCTTCCACAGGAAGCCTTAAATTGTTTACAGGGTCCACAATGAATCCAGTAGCTGCCTGAGCTTCCAACAGCTCAAGAGCTGTCCCTGGTCTCACCAAGCCTATTTTCATGGCCTGATAAACACCAAGCTTTTCTCCAGTAGCCTCATTATAAATACCAGCTATGCAACTGGAACCCTGGAGGAAATCTTTGATTCGGTCAGTGACTTCTTCGACAGTGATTACTCCCGTTTCCAGATCATTTGCTGTTGACTCCCGAATGATGCCAGACTCAACCAATTCAGAAACAGTGATGAGCTTTCTGATTCCTTGGAAAGACATACTTCTCTTCTGCACAGGAAGCAGAAGTAAACCTGTGTGCGGTTCAATTCTACATCTTTCTCGGAGTTTCATGTAACTTATAGCTGTCTTATTAAGTGGATCAATTAAGGGCTTTGATGGATTATTCAAAGCTCTATACAAATCTCTATCAATCAGGCCACGGGATAAAGCAATGTCCTTTGGCAAGAAGATACTATTGATGGGGTCAACAATTCCTCCTGAAGCTAGTTGGGCTTCAAGTAGACGCATCCCGGTCTCTCTGTCAACTAAATTTTTCTTCATGGCTTCTGCAACAGGCACTGTTTTTCCTGAGAAGGAGTCTTTAAACCCAGTGATAGCCTTCTCAGCCATGTAGATTTGTTCTCTGTCATCAAAATCAATCAGGTCTCTAGCAATAGCACTGTCCACAGTCAGTAATTCATTCCGATTGGGATCAATGACCCCTCCAGTGGCTGCCTGGGCCTCCAACAGCAGAACTGTGTTCTCTGGAGTAAGAAGTTCTTTACGCTTGGCCTCCACCAGAGAATACTTGTCTTTGAAATTAAGAGAAGCACCCGCTATAGCCCCAGCTCCTCTAAGGTAAGGTTCAAGATCAGCAGCAACTTCCTCCACTGACTTCTGTCCTCTCAAAAGCTTATCTAGAGTGCATTTGTCTATCAGTTGACACTCATACAGCTGTACTGCTGTGATTTTTTTCCGCAGACCACTGAAAAGCAATTTAGAAGGATCAATCATCAAGTCTTCTTCTGTCTGGGTGCCTCTGTGCGCCCCATATGGGCGCTGCTTTAATTTCTCAATTTCCCTCTGCAATCTCAACCGCTCTGTCTCCAGGTCTGCTTGGCTCTTCCTGCTTGTCTCCTCTAAACGGCATCGATGCCTTTCTTCAATCCTTTTGATCTCTGCCTGCAGTCTTTCCATTTCTACCAACAAGGCACTTTTCTCCCTCTCACTCTTGTCTCGTTCCGATTCAGTTTTCCTGATTGTCTCTTCCTTACGGGAATATTGGCTTTTCCACTGATTTAAATCATTCAGTATCTGTTGTTTCTCATTTTCCAGTCGTGCTTTCAAGCGAGACTCTGATTCCAACATGCCTTTGGTACGATTCAGATCTTCCTCTAACCTAAGCAATCTTGCCTTGTCTTGTTCCAGGGTTTTTAATTTTATTAGCAGGGTTTCTCGTTCTTGCATGATATGGTTACACTGGCTTTTGGATTCTTGAATCCTATGGGTTGTCTTAAAAAAAGAAACAGGAACAAAATTAATGATTGTGTTAGCATTCAGTTTTTATTATTTATTCTTTATAGTTCAACCACTATCTTAAGAACAGTGGACAAGAGCAGTTCTGAGTAACATAACACTGTATTTTACACAGTTTTAGGTATCTTTTACTATGAATTGGCATACTAATGGAACTGTTTCATATTTTTTTCCAAATAAAATGGTCTCATTATAAATAAGCATATTAAGTCTCATTTATGTACAAATGTGTGCAGAAATTTGTATCCTTAAGTTAATGAGACTTACTAACAAGTAACAGTGCATAAGTTTGCAGCTGAACTTTCATACTATTACTTTAAGAAAAAGCCTTAATGCAATCAGTAGTATTGTTCTGAATAAACATTGTTAGGAGAAAATTGTCAATCTCTTTATAATTAGTAGGAATTGAAAGTCTTAATTTGGAATACAAAACTTTTTCTTGGCATTTAGTGCTTTCTTTTTAACCTCTTACAATGTAAAATATAAATTGTAATTAGTGGTTTAGCAGTGACCAAGTTACTTTTTTTATATATAAAATTAGATTCGTTGAAAGAGATAAGAAAATTCTTGAATAATGCATTTTAATAGAATATCTCAAAAGAATAAATAGACAACTGAATTTTCTTAATACAGAACTGTTCATACAAGAATGTTCCCATCAATTTCAAAATCTATTTCAGAGAAAGAGCATTTGATGAATATGAAATCCCCTTTTTAGTAAGATATGCTTAGTAAGTATTCTAATAAGTTTACTCAAAGAATATATTTAGTGAAATCTTCCTCATTTCCCAACATTAATACAAATGAATGACTGCAAGAATGTATATAATAGATACAGTTTGTAATTAGTTAAATACCACAGTTCAAATATTATTTATGAGCTGCAGTTTAGCAATAAATGGAGGATTGCTCCTAATAATCAGTGTATGGGCATAAATTAGTGTTGCAACAATGTTTTAGAAACCAAAAAAAGATAATTGGAAAAGGCTATAGACCACAATCCAACATGGGGCACATTTAGGTATGTGTATGTCTATGCTGGATGCCTATTTAAAATGGAAACACGTATATCAATATACGTAATATACGTATATCAATATACGTAATATCAATATACATTCATGTTCATAAACATGTATATATGTTTTTAAACAGAGGCATATATACATTAGGAGAACAACGCATAAGACAAATAATCAGCAATGTTAGCTATATATTGTATAGTTCTTAAAATGAGCATGTGTGTGTGCATGTGAATATATTTTATGTATGATTACAGGTGCATACACAAACACACACATGTGCTCTTGTAAAGAACAGGAAAGCAAAGCAGTGCAGGCCACACTTCAATATGTAACTGCGTGAGTTATATATTGTGCATCTCATCATTCCAAGCAGTGAAGAAAAGATAAGAGTGAAGAATCTGCAGAGTTAAATAAATATGCCTTTGGGGGATGAAATGGCAGAGCAAATGAACTATAGCTACACTCTGTTGCAACAGCTTTTAAATGTATAGTATATTCAACAGAGGAACCTTTAGGATATTTTATATCAAACAAAGCCCCAAGTTGTTATTGTTGCTGCTTTTTGTTTAAAAAAACAACTCCTGAAATCAGTATAAATGTAGACGTAGTCTATACCAGGGGTCCCCAAGCCCTGGTCCATGGACCGGCACCGGTCCATAGCATGCCAGCAACTGGTCCACGCAAACAAGCAAAGTCCCATCTGCGGGATGCAGGCAGCATGCGAAACCACGCCCCCTCTGGTCTGCAGAAAAACCTTTCTACATAGAACCAGTTTCTGGTGCCCAAAAGGTTGGGGGCCACTGGTCTACACAGTCAACAGATTGGGAAAACCAAGAGAATCAACTTGGTTTGGCAGGTGCTCCGTTTTTCCTTCAGAAAATCAAAATAGGGAAAGGAAAGGATTTCCTTTAAATTGAGGAATTCACTGCCATCTAATGATGTTTTATATCTGATTTGAACTTATCCCAGAAAGGATCTTAATCTGATCCTAAATCAAATTAAAAGACCAGGGAAATGAGCGATTGATCAAAATTAAGATGCACACACTTAATTTAGTATTCACTGATTGAAAAGGCATTGGGTGTTAAATCATAGAATCTGAAGGTGAATAAAGGTGTGATCAAATATTTGTGAATACCTCCAGAGCCTGCTTTTGGAATTTTTCAATTTCCTGTCTCAAATTTTCCCTTTCTTTCTGTAAACCATTTATCACACCCTGAAGTTCCAGGGCGTGCTTGTTGCTTGTTTGTAGTTGATTCCTTAGGTCAACAATTGTGGCATTTTTTTCCTCATCAACTTCACTTCTGCCCCTTCTTAGATCATCATACTCCAACCTTAAATTTCGCAATTCTTCCTCTAGCATCAAGTGTTCTTTTGTTAGATTCTCAGTAAGACACTGAAGTCTTTCAATTTCTATCTTGCATTCATTGAGGCTTTTGCTCTTATCTTCAATCGCCTTCTGTAAGTGCTCATTGCGAATATGGGCCTGTTTTAAACTCTCCTGCTCTTGAACCATCTGGCGACGCAAAGTTTCAATCTCAGAAGTGTATTTTCTTATCTCGTCCATGCATCGCTGTTTATCTCTCACGTGGCTATCTAGCACCTCCCTTTGGTGCCGCATGTCATCTTCACTCCGTTTCCTTACAATAGAGATCTCCTCTATCTGCTGAGTCAGATTAGTGATTTTCACAGCTTGATCTCTCAAAGTTCTCCTCATAGCTTCCAACTCTTCTTCCGCATTTTTCCTTTTGGACGTTTCATCTGCTATAATTCTAGACTGCCTATTAAGTTCCTCCTCCAGCATGTGTTTTTGGTGCTGCATTTCTTTTATTGTGCTCTGGAGTCTTGTGCTCTCTTGATCTTTCCCTTTCTTGTCTTGTGCAAGCCTTTCATATTCACTTTTTAGACGTCCCAACTCCTGCTCTTGAGCTTTCAGTCTGCTAATGGTTTCTGTTGCATTGATGTTAGCTTTCTCCAGGTCATACTGGATCCTTTGCAAGCGAATCTTTTCTTCCTCCATTGATTTCCTTTGGCTTATTTCTGCATCTAACAATTTTCGGGTTTTTTCAATCTCTTTATTTTTCTCCTTAACTGTTCTTCCTGCTTCATCAAGGGACTGTTTGTAATGTGCGATCTCCTCTGTGAATTTCTGAACAGTCTGTTTTAAATCTTTTTCAAGCTGTTGTTTCTTTTGTGAGATCTCTGAGCCAATTGCTTTTTGCTGGTGAGCAGTTTCTTCTACTTTTCTAAGGTTCTCTGTTGTCTGACTTAGTGTGTTCTTCAGTCTCCTAATTTCCTCACACAAGCTCCTATTTTCTCTTACAGCATTGTCCAGCTGGGCTCTGTAATTACTGGCTTCCTCTTCTTTTTTCACAGTCACCTGGTTTATCGTGGTCTTTGTGATATTAATCTCAGTTTCATACTTGTTCTTTAAACTAATAATTTCCTCATCATAACTGTTCCTTACCTTAGCCAACTCATTTTCAAGTTCCCATCGGCTTTTAGCTTCTTCTTGCAGTTGAATCTTTAGCCTTTCCATCTCTTTGACTTTCTCATGGATGGTCGAAGTCGCTTCTTCAAGAGCTTGCTTGTACCTTGTGTTGTCGTCATTACGCAACTGAATGATCTGCTTCAGTTCCAACTCGATCTGTTGTTTCTGCTGTATCACCTCTGAGCCGCAAGCCTTCTGCTGGAGGACATTTTCTTCTGCCCTTCTTCGCTGCTCTGTGGTGTTCAGTATGGCTTCATTGAGCCTGACGATTTCATCCTTCAGGTCTCTATTCTCCCTCTGTAATCGATCGATCTGAGTGCGGAGGTTCTTGGCATCGTCTTCTTTCTGCGCAGCTATCTGATGAATGGTGGTCTTCTTAATATTAATCTCTGTTTCATACTTGTTCTTTACATTACTCATCTCCTCATTAAACTGGTTTCTTACCTTAGCCAGCTCATTCTCACATTCCCTCTTCCGTGTCCCCTCGTCCTGGAGAAGAACCCTTAACCTTTCTATCTCATACTCCTTCTCTTTGATGATTTTCTCTGATTCTATCTTTTGCCAACCAAGGGTTTCTTTCTCATTGTGCCTTGTCTTCTGCAATTGATCAAAGTCTGTCTTCTGCTGGTCATATCTGTCTTCCAACAGCTTCCTTTTCCTCTTCTCATCTTCAATCTCGTAAGTCAGTCTTGTTATCCTATCATTCAGATCTTTTATTTGAGTGTAGCATTTGTCTAGGTTTTGCTTGGCTGTACTGCCATCCATCTCAACTTGTCTCTTGATTTCTTCCAAACTTATGAATTTAGCTTTCAGTTGAGAACATTCCACCTGATATTTCTGCAGGTTTTGCTCCAGGAACTTGTGCTTATTGTTGCTATCAGAATTGGCATCTTTGGCCAATCTCAGTTCTTCTTCCAATAGTTCAATTCTGGTACTTTTCATCTGCAAAATCAAGAGACAGACAATTTGATCAAACTTATGCAAAGCAAAATGTACAATGTTGCAAAAGAGGAAACAAAACAAACTAGTTAAATTAAGAACATTTCCTTAGCAGGCTTTCTTCATTTATTTCAAAACTTATTTAGTATTTTTATACAAAACTATAAATAATATATATAGCAAAATTAAATAGCATATAAACAAACCATAATGAAATAATAAATTAAGCAGCTTAAAGGGAGCATTTTTTAAAAAAAAATTCCATAAAAGATAAAGAGAGAATTTTAAAAGGACTTGATCTGAAACTGAGTAGATATTAGAATAAGAGAGGAGTAGATTTCTTGAGGGAAGATATTTAATAAAGCATAAATCTATATACATTGAAGTGATCATAAATGGAGGAAATGTACAATTCCATGATTATAAGGAGTTAATCCCTTACTCTAAAAACACATTTGGAGTTGGACATAGGAATGAATTAAATCCTAATCATTGGGATAGTAGTGATGATGTTGAGAATTATCTAGTTCAACTAGGATGTTGAAAAGCTATCTTTGGGATAACTTTTTAACAAATACAAAAGAAAGACCAAAATAAGCTTTTCTAAATAAAAAATATAACTATAATATGTCACATTAAAAAATAGCAACAAAAAAGCACAAGCGCACTGTTTCTATGAACAGGTTAATTTCTACACCACGCAAAGCTATTACAAATTTTACCTGCCCAGCAAAATGTATGTAGCCAAATCAAGTATGTGAACAAAGATGGTTCCTCAATGTACTCTGAATTTGCTCAGCCATTTGGTTTTACTATTTCACATCTTCACTGCTTGAGATTCAGGCAGATTTCTGAGCTGAATTCAAGTATGTATTATCTCTTATGTAAACGCTAGTTTAGGTCGATGAAGCAGCCCTTTACCTGCATAAGTGACTTTCAGAAAATGTACCTTGGAATGAATGTTAAAATTTAAGCAAACATTCCATCTATAATTAATAATGCACATATCTACTGTGGCACAGCTTTTCCTGAATTACCCAATTTCAAATTTTAAATGAGGAAATCACTTCCTCAAACATTATTTACCACATTTATTGTTAAAATGGATAATAAAACCTTATTTAGAGGGAATTCCTCTATATTCTTTTCTTAACATGCTAGCCTTTTATTGTGCCCAAGGTGAACATTGTTTTATGAAAGCCACATTTGCACATGAAAAATCTGTAGGTGAATTAGTTTCATTTTTCCATGAACTGGTAACTTATATATACAATGGGATACAATTCACGTAATATCATGATTGTGGTTACACTAAATGTGTTACACTGTCAGATCATGAAAAGCAGCATAAAAATCTTTATCACATGGTTCCACCAATTGTCTTAAGTTAAATCCCACGTCTAAATACGCAAAACTAACTATAACAGCAACAAAAAGTATTTTAAATCAATAAAGTAGCATTCTAAGTGTGCTAGGAAGGTTTTTTTGAAAAATCATTACCTCAAAGCATTACTTCTAATCTAAAGTTTATTTTGAAGCACGTCATATTTTGAGATATTGTATAATTCACAAAAGGTCTATGAACAAAGAAATTACCTTTATATCTTCCAAACTTTTTAACATTTCACTCAAGAACTTGTAATAATCTCCTGATCTTGTAAGAAGCTCAATGTATCGAGATTGAATCTCCGCAGCCTGAACAAGAATGGGAGAAGAGAGGAAAGTATATTGATACCTTATCCTAAATATTGTTTTAGCTTATTTGAACAGATTTTTGATCCTCATAAAACAAAACCGCCTAACCTTAAACTTGCATAACAATTGGCCTAAATTAAGGACAATTGTTTATGGGAAAACAATGGTCCTGTACTACAGAGGATTACCCAGACTGATCCCTCCCATGACTCCCATCACATTGCTAAAATTGCAAATAACACGAAATGAGGGACATGTACCTCTTGTAGAATAAGGCCCGAAGGAGACTGGACCATGCTCCTTTTGACAGGAATGTTCAGTAAAGTTTCTAGTCCTGAACTATAAGCTGCAGCCTGGAGTTCATAATCCTGTAAGCACAAAGCATTTGTAAACAATATTGGTGAAAAATATTTCTTACTCTGAATTTCAGCACTATAAAAAAGCAGTATGTTTCAAGGCCTGTGGAAAAATGAATACAATGAAGTGGAAGGGGGTGAAGCTGGAAGAAATTAACCAAAATAAGGATTGTTCTTTAAATCAACAATATATGTCATATATGTCAAACACAAGGCTCACGGGCCACATCTGGCCTATAGCCTGTGTCAATCTGGCCCGCGGCAAGGTCGGGTAAGCCACAGGTGGACCCTGGTGACTGAGGGAGGCTTCTAGAAGGCCTGCGACAAGTTTGGGCAGGCCGTAGGCGGTCATCGATGGGCACAGGGGATTGTCGATGAGCAAAGTGAGGTACCAATGGCCATGGGGGGGCATGGGAAGGGTGCTGGGAGAGTGGCCCACGACAGCCATGGCACCCACAGCAGCAGTGGAAGTGAAATTTAGTTTGATGAAATTTAGTTTGACATCCCTCATATATATCGACAACCAAGCAGAAATAGATATATATGTGTTTAAACAGTCAAATGTTTTTATGAAAATGTTTGTGAAATTGTTTGATCTTACAATCATGTCAAGAGGATTTTAAAAAGCACGTTTTCAGCTTCCCATTAGTCTGTTCTAAAATATATCAGAAAAGCATGAAGTAGGCAGGGCTGATTGATTTGACATTACTTAAGTCTCAATGTAGTCAAGTCAACCCTATAGTGCTAAGCCATGTTTTGTCTCAATCATTGTTTTTAAACAAGTCAATGCAGCTAGACTCAGTCTTGTGGACGAAGTAATTATGTTTCCTTCCTAAAAAAAATTCTTTTGTTTTTAATGGTTTTTTTTTACTGTTCATGCATTGATCTTACATAAGTTGGTTAGAGGCTTAGACAAAACACAAAAGCAAAGTGCAAAAAAATGAAATCACTAACAAATCATCCATGACCATTTATGAATCATATTACGCTAAAGCTGGTTTACTGGTTTAAACAGAAACAAGTCAAAATAGAATCATGCAATAGCACAAAATGACATGTAAGCTCAGCCATTTATTTAGATACCCTTTTGAAAGTGCAATGGAACTTAGTTTTTATTTCTAGTAAATAGATCAGATCAATGGTGGAGATAATGATATCTGTCTGCTGATGAAATAAGATCTGATAGTGGTAGAAATGGGAGGAGAAATCCATTCTACTAACGCTGAAGTAGATTTGGAGTATAAGAGGGGGTAAGAGAGTCTTAGCATTTGCTCTGTCTGTTTCTTAGGGGAGAGTTATGGATTTCACACTATGTACCAAGGGCACTTAAACCATTGTTGTGAAAACATATTCTGAGAAGAACTGTTTGAACATCTTTACCTTGATTGCAAGTGAGCAGACTTCTGCATTCTTGATCACTTCTTCTACTCTGTCACGCTTGCTTGTAATTTCACTATGTAAGTTCTGGCAAGAAGAGAAATGAATGAATGTTAATCAGATTCTTTGAACTCAAAAGAGTAGGCAAGCGTCCATCCATTTATATAACTAGATCCTCAAAAATACAGTAATAGTGGGAATGTTTAGAACAGCTTATCATAACTGGTTGCCTCTAGAAGTATAGTCCAATAATTAAAGAAGGCCAGGTTAAGAGCAAAAAATAACAAGTTTAACTGGACTGGAGGTTGGTTTTAAGATATTGCGATGAGCTCTTGCTGTCATACCAATACACATTAGAATGAATTACAAACTCATTCCACAATAGTTCTGAAGATCAGTTTGGTGTATTTAAGTCAAAAGAGTACCTTTTGATCCTGCAGGTATCTCATGACAGTACTAACATCTCCGAGTTTCATGGCTTCAATGGTGTCCTGTCGGCGCCTGGCATCACAGATCCATTTGTTCAAAGTTTGGTAAAGATCCCGATAGGTTCTCAGCTGCTTCACCTGTTTTTCTAAATCCCAAGATCTGGCGGGGCGGGGGGAAGCAACAAATATAGCGTGAACCTGATTGATGCCAATTTCTATGACAAACCACATCAGTGCAAGAAGTGAGTTATAAAAAGGTCCTTTCTAACATTTTCTAGCAGTCCTGTTACCCAAGAACTACATTTGCATTGATGATGCCAGTGATTATCTATATGGTCTTATACATAAAACATGACAAAAACAAAACACTCCTACCACTGGCTCATAGACCCTTCTCTAATAATAATAATAATAATAATAATAAATTTTTATTTCTATCCCGCCCTTCTCCGGAAGGACTGAGGGCGGCTTACAGGCAAGTAAAAACATATACAACAAGAGGCATTTAAAAACATATTAAAAGAATTAAACCAAGGGCCTGCAGTTACAATTAAAAGGGGGCATAATAAAAATAAATTAATAAATTCCCAAAATAAATAATTAAAATATCTACCCAAAAGTTTAAAAGCAGGAGATCACAGACGTGGTTAACCCACGCCTGCCTGTTGGAATAAGTGGGTCTTCAGGGCCCGGCGGA
>JANHFO010001929.1:329800-343452 GCA_032468095.1 Pareas carinatus | reverse complement strand
CGGGATGCTCCAAAGCCCAAGGATCGACTTGTAGGCCGAATTGGAGCATTCCCGGTACCCCGCAGAGCAATCTCCGCACACCCGCGGGGTGCCGGGAAGCCTCCAATTCGGCCTGTAGGCTGATCTTTCGACTTTGGAGCACCCTGCAGAATGATCTCTGCACACATGCGTTCCAAATGAGAGGCCTCTGGATGCCATGGTTCTTCTGGTCCAGTGCGTCCTATGGTGCGAAAAATACAGGTACTTTGTTCTTTCTCTTTTTCTACAGAATATTATCAATCTAGAAAATATGAACGTTTTTAATCCTCTTAAAATATACGCTTGGTCAGATAGGAATGCCAGCAGCTAAAAACAAATGAGATTTCTAGAGTACGGTTAACCAGGATTCCTTTACATTGCTATTACCTGTCTAAATAGCAAGCAGAAACCCCATTAATGTTTTCCAACTTCTGAAACAAGGCACTGATTTCAGACTGCAAATAGTGATACTTTTCAGAGCCTCGAAAATTTGGAAGGTAATCTTTCTGCCTGTTGAGAGCTTCTGCCATTAGCTGGGAATCATTTTGTATACCCTGAAAAGAAAAGTAAAATATCGTTTGCACATGCGCACATTTTTTGTATTCAAAGAAACAATCTGAAGCGCGTTCTTTGATTCTACCTGGAAATGTAAGGAACTGAATTTGGAATCTTCTAAGAAAACTTCAGGGACTACTTCAGGAATCAACACTAACTTGAACAGACATCACAAAACAAAACATCTAGCACTGCTTCTCCCTGAACAATGCTGCAACAATTGTGGTGATGCATATAAAATTTGTATCACAATTACACCCAAAATGGCGTCCGCTTCCAGGATGGAGCCACACAACCTAGAGATGCTGAGAGGCAAAGAGGTCCCAACATGACCTCTGGAGCTCTGGAAATCTTCCAAAGTTAAGTGTGGAATGAGTATGGGAAGGAGGATGTGGGACGTGGTGGAGTGGGAAGCAGGCTCAATACATGCAAGGGACTTCAGTGTGTGTGGGGGGGGGTTGCAGCAGACTCAATGCCTGTAGGAATTCCAAGGAGCAAGAAACAGCACAATGAGGTGACTCAGGATGGGAAAGACCTGGGAAGGCAGGTCTTGGTTTCTACTAGGCTTCCCAAGGCGCTCACTGCTCCGCTTAACAACTACCGTATTTTTCGCACCATAAAGGCGCACCAGACCATAAGACGCAGGGTGCCCAGAGGCATTCCGCGGGGTGCTTCAAAGTCCGAAGATCAGCCTGCAAGCCGAACTGTAGGCTTTCCGGCATCCAGCGGATGCATGGAAATCGCTCTGCGAGTCGCTCCAGTTCGGCCTCAAGGCCAATCCTTCGGCTTTGGAGCGTCCAGCGGAGAAATCTCCGCGCATCTGCTGGGTGCTGGGAAGCCTCCAGTTCAGCTTGCAGGCCAATCTCTGGACTTCGGAGCACCCCGCGGAGCGATCTCCCACACTTTTTGGGGAGGAAAAAGTGCATCTTATGGTGCGAAAGATACGGTACATTGGGAAGAGAAGGGGGGGAATCCTGGAAGGCCCACAGGATCACTTCACTTAATGACCATCACAACTTACGATTGTAACGGGCAGGCTCCGTTATCGTCATAGCTTGAGGACTACCCACCATCCCATGCCACTAACCTCAGTAGTGTCAGATTGAAAAATGTGGGCCCCTAAGAATATGACAAGTGTAAAGAAGAAGGGCATGGGGATGAATTTATTCACTGCAAATCATACGTACCTCTAATTCACTGATCCGGACGGACAAATTATGAGAGGCCCCTTGATCTAGCTGGAGGGGAGTTCGCTGCACCATCCTGAGCTCACAGCTTTCAATCTGGCGACGAAGTTTCTGCAGTTCCATGAGCAGCCATGCCTCCTGCTTTTCCTTTTCTATAGTTATAACTTCGGTTACTGGAAATTGGGGAGGGGGGGTTGAAAAAAAAGAGAACTGAGAAAAACAAGTTTTGAACTGGAAAAAAAAACACCAAGGTGTTTTGAAATGCATTTGAGAACGTGGATAGTAAGTCAAGTGTCACATTTTCATTAGCTGTATGGCTTGGAAAGGCAATCAATTATAATTTGAATAGTATGATGAACATCGTTGTCCTTCTCTACCATTAAAAAAAAAATGCAAGAGAAAGTGTTGGACTGGTGTGAGATGCCGCCACATATAATTAAAATGCATTTTCCTATAGTCGTCATCTTCCCATTGCAATAGCAAATGCTTTTATTGACAAGTCTTGCTTTCCTCATAGGGCCTATCTGTGAAGCCCACACCTGCCTAAGCTATGATATTCCAAGTTGAGCTTAGCTCTCCAATCCCATGCCGTGGCCTAACAAATCTTTGGCAATCTTACTTAATACAATGAAGAGATCACTCAGCCTCAGTTGATTCTGGACATCCTATCTTAAAAATTCAGAAGCGCCCCCTGCCCAAAAAATTAGAACGTTATTGGCCAAGTGTGTTTGGACACACAAGGGATTTGTCTCCGGTGGCAAATTATATAATAACAAAACAAGATAAAGAACCACTCGGCCTCAAGATCTGTGAGAACAGGAAAGTTTTCAATGACTTGCTCAACATTTTTCAGCCCCAAATAGAGGCAACTTCAGGAAAACACGTATCTAACAGGTGGTCTATGGCTGGCTTAGTGAGTCACCAGCAGCTGTGAAATAAGTACAACATTTACACATATTTACTAGGTTACTAACCTATTGGACGTGGTTGGTGTGTTTGAGTACCCGGAAGCTGGATGACCAATGTCTGGTAATGCTTCTGAGCATCTGTGATTTGAGTCTGCATTGTCCTCTTATCATCATCGCCAAACATCTCTGAGCCTTGGCTATTCCTGATAAACTCCTGGTAATGGACCTCCAAGTCGGAAATGATTCTTTGATAATCTTCCCTGCGCATTGTCTTCAGCTGGAAAAAATGAATACCAACAATTTCAGGATAAAGTAACTCAAACAGGTTTATAGCAAATTTATCTCTCATTTTTTGTAAAAGGTGACACCTGGTGGTCCCTGAATATAGGAATGAAGCTACTGTTTCACATTTTGCCTTTCAGCCCACATTAGAGCCATTGCAAGCAGATACTATTGTTTTTGTTATAGGAAAAATTCATGGGAAAAGGAAAGGAGACTCAAACAACAATTTCTAGTTTGTTAGCTGTCATCAGTCTCCCTTTCTTTTCTGGTGAACATTTCCTGTAACAAATTTATCTCTACTTACTGCATTGCTATAATTGAACCCTGTAGATGAGAGGAGAGGGGGGGTTTGAAAACTGAGGAGCGGTGAAGAGGAATGACTGAAAATGACAAATGTCTCAAACATATTTGTTTATGTTAGTATGAAGTGTCAAAATTAAAGATCATAGAATGTGCAGATAAGAGAACACATAAAGTTGTGTCAGCAGATACAGGACTGCTTCCAAAATTAAGAGTTACATTATCAGTACAGACAAGGGCTGAGAAAAGGCAGACAGCCCTTCAAAAATCTTGAACGCTTGTCTTGGGATATATTAAGACAGTTCAAAATATCAAAAAATGGTTTTGCAAAGCTTGGAATCAGTAGTCCTAAGACTTCTATGCCAGAGGGCAACCTGATTGTGAATAATGAGATCTATAATCCAATATATCCAGTACTTAACAGACTAGGAAAGGTATTCAATTAGTCAAAATATTTTCACTGGATCTTAACTGACAATTTCACCACAAATCAGACCACAGTGGACTTCAGGGAAGGTAAAAAAAATTGAAGATGGCGGTTTTGGCAATGCAATGCAAGCCCTGCAATATTGGTGCATGTACAAAAAGGAGTGAGCTTTCATCAGGTTGCCACAACAGCCATTTTGATTTTTAAAACCTGGTTCTACCATAGCTACCATAGAATCAGACCCTACAAACTCCTTCTATTAATTTGAAAGGCCAATGGCTTAGACCTGCACTTTATATTTGTGAATAGAACAGTTCAGCTCATCTTCTTCCTTTCGCAAACCCTTAGCCCAAAAGCCTGCTCCTGTTGCTTTGTGTTTATAGTAGTAAGCAAATTGGCCCAGGAGTGCAGATAATGTGGCGAGCTGATGAGAAGCACACCAGCCTTACCAGAATGCAACAGGAATTTGCATACAAACTCAGTTATTGCATTGTTTATTGCATAAAGACATGTGGAATGAATATCAGCTCTATTGAATATCAGAATTTCAAGCACTGATCGTTTTTTCTTGGTCTATCACACTAAGACTGTATACACACACATCTGCATAGACTCAACACAACTGAAACTTCAACCATCAATTCTTCAAAATTAGATACATATGTATGGATTCGCTGTCCAGAAAAAAAATAGCTAACTATATGTATACCATAACAACAACTCCATAACATATTATACTCACCTTGGCAATAGTCATAGCCCTGATTTTCTCAACATCAATCATACAATAATGCCAAGACACCAAGCTCTTCATGTTGATGTAAAGTTGATTCCAGAGAGCCATAATAGCGTCATAGTATTGTTCAATCCTAGAGAGTAAATGAGAGGGTTATTTACATTCAGAAAGCAACACAATTGAGTATCATGGGGACCCTCATGCATAAAAGCTGTAATATTTCCAATGCTGAATGTCTTTCAATTCAAAAACCCAAATCTTTCTCATATTTATATTACATATTTATATTATTTGGGAGGGTAGGTTTTTAGATGGATGGATAGATGGCTGGCTGGTTGGTTGAATAGATATAGACTGGGATTGTTCCTAGACAGAATTATACTCTGCTCCAGTACATGTACCGTGTTTTCCTGAAAATACAACACTGTCTTATATTAATTTTTGCTCCCAAAGGAGCACTAGGTCTTATTTTTGGGGGATGCCTTATTTTCGGGGAAACACGGTAGATCACCCACCCCCACCCCTGAATAACACCTGGATTCCCCCTCCCTGCTATACTCGGGCACTCCTTACCTGATCCGGAGGGCTGCAGAAAGATCCGCTTGGCTGAAAACTCCGGACGCTTTCAGTCAGCTGTAAAATCCGTGCACTTACAGTCAGCTGTAAAGCGCTTTGGGAGTCTTCAGGTAGCTTTGGGAAGATTCCGGCAGCGCTTTACAGCTGACTGAAAGCTCCCCGGAGTTTACAGCCGAGCGGATCTTTCTGCAGCCCTCCGGATCAGGTAAGGAGCGCCCAGGGATAGCAGGGAAGGAGAGGTCGGGTGTTATTCGGGGGTGGGGGTGGGCGATCTACCATGTTTCCCCGAAAGTAAGGCAGTCAGATCTGCAGAGAGATCGGCTGGCTGAAACCTTCAGGATTCCGAATTCCCGCTCTTTTCAATCAGCTGTAAAGCGCTTTGGGAGGGCTTGCGCGGAGAATTCGGAGCCCTGGAAACAGCTCAGCCGTGCGTGCCTCTCTGCTCTCCTGTATGGAGGTTATTCTGCATGAGGTAAGGAGCGCCCGGGGATAGCAGGGAGGGAGGAGCCAGGTGTTTTTTGGGGGTGGGGGTGAGCGATCTACCGTGTTTCCCGGAAAGTAAGACACCCCCCAAAAATAAGACCTAAGCTCCTTTGGGAGCAAAAATTAATATAAGACAGTGTCTTATTTTCGAGGAAACACGGTATGTGCTAAAAGAAAGGTGGGAATGTGTCTAAAAAAAGAAATACCCAGATTGGATTCATCCAAGATACAAGCCTCTTGTTGTTTGAAGAACCTGGAATGTACTGACTTTCCAGTGAACCAAAATTATATTTTACATGTGCACCATATCTACCATATCTACATAGAGATTGAAGGCAGGGTTAAGGATGCATAAGAATCCCATTAGCCACACTGCTCCCTAGCTTACCCAACCAAAATCCCAGTTACCTGGAATGACAAGAGGGTATATTGCAACATTTTGAAGGGGAGTTTTGCTTTGATGAAGGTTTGAGCAAAGCACTCGTTTGAAAAAGAAGTATCCCGGCATTCTCATTCCTATGAAGCAAGCTAGCATACTGCTTTGTTTGGGCCAGGTATGCGACATATCATCTGGGGCAGCTTCTCCAGCAGCAAAAACCCAACTCTGGCAAGCAATGCCATATGAGCTGCCCCTTACTTTCTTCAGCAGTGCCCTGCCAGTGTCAGAGAAGGCTTCTGGCTCAGGCAGAGGACTTGAACATCTCTTCTGATTTTGCTAAGTGACAGGTAGGACAAGGAGATATATCAAGGCAGAATTGTTCAAACTTGGACAGGCCTTGTATTAATTCTGCAGTCTTGTAACCACATTCAAGCACCTGTTCATGATTCAAGAACTATGAAGATGAATGAATGTGGGTTACATACACATCCCTTTATAAAATATGTTTGAATCCAGAATCACTTCACAGTCTGAGAAACAGATAAAAATACTAAACTATTGTATATTTCTTAGTAATTTAAAATGTATAACATATTCCCATTCTAACTGAAACACACAGAAAAAATCTGAAAAGCAACTTTTATTTATAAAAATAACGGCTCTTATGACTGCATAGGAAAAAGTCAGTTCTCCCGCCCATGGCAAAAGCACTAATTTTGCTCATTGGCTTTTGATGGTGAAAGGGTGGAATTTTTGCTAGGAAGTCTTTGCCTTATAGTTCAAAGCAATAATTGGAAGCTTACTTAGTTGCCAGATCCACAGCTAAGGGATTTAGAGGTGGGATAATAAGACTAACTGATGGCACCAGCATATCTAGGCCGCCTGGTCCAGTCACATGCCACTTGCTACGTTCACTGTTGTCTTTTAAAATGCACTCGTCTCCTTTCCGCATTGTTTTCTGTGGAGAAGAAAGAAAAAATGACTGCAACTGAAAACAAGCTACAACTCCCTATTTTTTCCAACTATCATCATTTTGTAAAAAAGGGTGGGGGTTATTTAAATGGAGTAACATTCAGCCCCTCCAAATCCCAAAGAGTATGGCCAACAGTAAACATGGCAGTAGCTCTGAAGCAACTCAAAGGTCACAGCTTTCTGAGGTCTGGAATTAAGGCTTGAATGTTTGCTCCTGGCGTAGGATGATGATAGAGGACTTGCAAAAATGTTTTCATTCTGATATAGATCTGATAAAGCTACATTGCTAGAATGCGCTCTGCACCCTTAATCATTTTCCAGAATCACAGTTAATATAGAACACAATAATCTACTACTCAAGGCAGCCTTACTTACTCCAGAAAAATTAGTTTATTCATACAAATAACTCTCCACCAACCTTCAGAATTTGCTATGAAGTTATATTTCTGAATGAAGATTCACTTTTACTGTTTTTTAAACTTTCAGCATGATGTTTATAAGGACAGCAGTTGCATTAAGCCATGTAATAAATATTTGCCTTAGCATCCTACATATAAAGTAGGCTTTAGCTGAATCTATATAAGAATCTTCAGCACAATGTCCTAAGTCATGAAAACTGAATGGTCTAATATGAATTGGCAAATATGTGGATAGTGTGGGCAAGATGTTTCATTGTGTGCAGAAAAACACAGTTATGGCAAAGAACTTTCTATGTGGCATTAACACAAGGAAGCATAATAACGGGATTCTTACCAGATCTTGTTTGTAGTCACACAGAGCCCTGAGAATGATGGGCTTACTGGACTTATACTCAGGGTTACGAGGTTTCAACTGAACTATCTTCTTTGACTTATTCACCAAATTTTGCACCTGCCTCTTATATTCCAGGATTTTCTCTCGCTCAGACTGGAAGGAAAAAAAGTTGTAATTAACAGCTATATTTAATCCCCAAACCTGTCATTGTTATTGTGTCAAATTCGATTTTAACTGAAATTATCAGCAGATACCTTAATGTCAATATTTCATTGAAAATTCTGACATAACGAGCTGTTGATAAAACATTTTTATCATTCCACAAGCGTATTATCTATGCATAACTAAGACGGCACTACTCTGATTTTCCTAACACAGAACCTTTCGTATGAGGACACTGAGTGATGGAATATAGAAAACCCCAGGTAGTCCTCATTTAGTGACCACAATTGGGATTGGCAACCCAGTTGCTAAGTGAAGTGGTCGCTAAGTGAAACTGCAGCTGTGTTCCTGAACTTACTTCAGCTTTCCTTTGCTCTCCAGACCAGTGCAGTTACTTTTTCATCACCACTGTAAGTGCAAATGGTTGCTGCACAAAGGTATTTGCTAAATAGTGATGGCAATGAACAAATGGTGGTTTACAACCGATTCTCATAGTTCTGCCCATCTGAGCATCCTGATGGTCACACTATCACAATCTGGGTGTTTGGCAGCTGGTTTCCATTTATGACTGGATGCAGTGACTCACAATTATGTGATTGCATTCTATAATCTCCTCTGTCAGCTTCCCTAGAGAGTCAGTGGAGAATTCAGCAGGGAAAGTAACAAATCACTAGAATAAATGCGCCTTATCCACGCACCCTGTCCATTCACATATCTCTGCACTGCCTCTCCAAGCCTAGCCATGCTTTACTTCTACCCTAGCACCCCCTCACATACCTCTTCGTACCCTCATCAGCCCTGCCCTGCAAACCCCTGCACCCCCTTGCTGCCTTCCCCATCTGGCAGCAGCCACTAACCTGCCAGCCAGCCAGCCTGGGACTTGCAGCTTCCAGCCAGCTTCCCTATTGATTCAGTTGTGGGAAACCGGCAGGAAGTTGCCATGCCAAGCTATCATAACCATGACTGCTATTCCTAAATGGTGCAGTTGCATTTTATGACTGCAATGCTTGGCGACAGAAATTCTGGACCCAATTGCCATTATAAGCCAAAGCCTACCTATATAGATTACTGTGTCTAGATGTGTTTGTGGTACAATAACAGACAGTTGCATCCATACCTCTAATTCTTTAATCTGCTCCAGCAGAACTTGCAAAGACATGTTTTTATCACAGATGAACCTTTTCCTGATAGTATCCTGTAAGCTCTTCAAGTAGTTCTCAGTAGACTGGGCTTCCTCAAAAAACTACACATAGAACAAGGAAACACATTTAACAGTCTCTTTCATATATATTGGGTCTTCATGGCATATACAGGGTGTCCCAAATGGCTTGGTGTAGTTTTAAGCTTTGAAAGACTAAAAACTGCACTAAGACTTTTGGGGCACCCTATATAAAATGCAACAATTAAGAATGTCAGTGCACTGCCCTTTGAAGAATATAGATTTATAAGGACAAATAACATTCTATATACCATTTTACCTTGGTTCTCAACGTTAACTGGTTCTGGGAGGTGCAATGAATACCAAAAATGATGAGTAGTAAGCAAATGTTTCCCATAAGGAATGATGTAGTGAGTCACAAGGCAGCTGATGACAAGTTCTAGCATGTACATTGAGTACTGAACAAACGATGAGTACCAGGATAAAATTTTCGTGTCAAAATCTGTTGACTATCAAATTCAGTGTGTTTCAAAGCAGTTAAGTGCCAAGATACGACTGTATAATCTCTAAGAATTAAACCTTTAAATGCTTTATTTCACAAATCATCATTACTGCAAGCAAAATTTTGAATGGTTCTTTTAAAACATGCACAATCATTGATTGGAATCTAATTTATCTGCATCTTTCCAACTACACAAAATAAATATACAGTTAAACGATAAAAAGTACTTTTTTATATTATTCATTGCTTCTGTTCACCTATACATACCTGAAAGTAAGCTGCATTTTCCTTGAGATGAACATCAATGCACTTGGTGATCTGAAGAATCCAACTCCACTGGGTTTGCAATGTATCCATATAGGCCTATAAATTTAAAGAAATTGCCAGTGGTTCTGAATTCTGATAATGTAATTTGATCTATTTTTCAGCTAGCAACTCATTTTTAATCTTCAAAACTATACAACTATCCCTAGGTTTATTTATATTTAAATTTCTTATATTTAAATGTCTATACCGCCCTTCTCCCCGAAGGGACCCAGGTTGGAGGATTCACGAGTCAAAAATCAAGTCTACATCATTGACCAAATTTCTGCTTTGTCTGCTAATAAAATCCGACTTGTCCTTCTCTCCTAGTTTGCTTACAGAAGACCGATTGAAGAAAAACAGTGAAAACCAGGATGCAAAAGCAAAGAAAATATCTTCACTTCTTAGCATTTTTAGCCTATTGTTGGATCTTATGCTTTCTAGTTAGCCACTGTGTGGCAACTGTAAGCCTCCTCTACAAACTCAAAATGGCCCAGCATTAAGGATTCATGTTGATTACTGCTTTGTAGAACTGACTGCCACAGTTCTACAAAGGAATAGTTGAGTCTGTAATCTGCACCTCAATAACTGTCTGGTTTGGCAATGCAAAAATACAAGATAAACATAGACTTCAAAGAATAATTAGAACTGCAGAAAAAATAATTGCTACAAAACTACCCTTCATTGAAGATCTGTACACTGAATGATCCAAAAAAAGAGTGTGAAAAATAATTATGGATCCCTCACACCCTGGACGTAATCTGTTCGAACTTCTCCCCTCTGGATGACGCTACAGAACATTGCAAACAAAGCAACAGACATAAGGACAGTTTCTTCTCTCATGTCATCAACCTACTAAACAGCTGATTCATAGGACAGTGTTAGTGCAAGGATTTCCTGACAAAGTGAAATGATTTTTGTCCGCACTTTACAACAAGACATAATGAATGTTAAGTACTTTAAGACTATTAATGTAACTTATGCTTATATACTTAATTGATTATACCTATATATGCCTATATATACAAATGATCGTGATTATGCTCATATATTCAGACTGACTATGAATGCATCTTGATTGTATTCTTGTTATGTATGTATGTATGTAGTTTTTGAGCACTATCACTTAAGACACCTGAGCACTATCACTTAAGACACCTACTGACACACATGGCAAAAATAAATTCTGATCTGATTCTGATATCAAAGTATTCATTCTGGCCCAACTGCAGCTTCTTAGTGGTCTTCAATGCCAGTTCCATGTAGAATTGAACTGGGAGGTAACCAAAGCATAAACAACTATGAGTAATATCTTCCAATCTAGGAAAATATACAACTGACACACAAAGCAATTTTGTCCAAAAATCCTTCTTTACAACTGTTCCTCAAAAAGGAACCAAATCCAGGATAAACTCACAAACCCCCGACCTTTCTGGGTAGGGTAGCATGAAAGTACCATTAATGTCACCATTCAAATCTCTATAACATAGCATGGTGTATGTACAGCTGTACCTCCAGACAAAGCTTCCATGATTAGCAGTAGTAACATTTGTAATACAATGGAACCTTGGTACTCATTGTTAATTGGTTCCGGGAAGCATGATGAGTACCAAAAGTGATGAGTACAAAGAAAAATTTATCATACAAAATAATGTAGTGAGTCACAAGTTAGCTAACATCTAGCTTGTGCATTGAGAACCAAACAAATGATGAGTATCAGGATAATATTTTTGCATCAAAATGTGTTGAGTACCAAATTCAATGAGTTTCAAAGCAGTTGAGTACCAAGGTACCACTGTAGTTTTTATTTTTCATGCAGGCTATTTTAGAACTAGGCATAGTATATTGTATCAAGTAGTAAAATACAATTTAAGAATTAACATTGATACTCTATAATTCAATTTAAACCTTAACTAATAAACAGAACCTCAGTAACCTGAACAGTTAATACCATTTTAAAAATTTCTAAAGCTGAGGTCTAAATTATGAGGTATTTCTGGATAAAGTTATTCATAATCCAGTTACAAACTATCCACAAGTAAGCTGATATTAACTTAGCGTTATTTAAAACAGGTGTTTCTGTTTGCACTGCAATTTACTAAAGTTAATGGCAAAATATATATTACAGTATAGTTAAGCAGTCTAGTGCTCTTTAAATTGTTGAACATGTTCAGTAACAGTTATGGTAATAAGCTTTGTCTATGCTGACTGGGAGTGATATAAGTAAGATTCTAAAACTTCTTGAGGGCACTACTTAATTCCACTTATCTTTATTTTTGACCAGCATACTAAAGTAAATTCTAGATCTTCAGATATCTGTTCATACTCTATCTCTCTGCAAATATTTGACATTTCTGTAATACCAATTCTAATTATGTCATATTTTTCATGTTTAAAGAGATATTAAAGTTGTTTTTAATCCTCCATATTAAAACATCTGTACTTTAGAAGTGTAAAATGTTAAATATACTTTATGTTTTAATTCAGTTAATCCAGAGAAAAGTATAAATCAATATATGGATGTAAGGGAATAAAAGATGTTTGCAAAAATATAAAGATATGACTTGTTATTGCAAAATGTTGTTCAGTTACTAAGTCGTGTCCGACTCTTTGCGATCTCATGGACCATAGCTCGCCAGGCGTCTTTGTCCCTTACAGCTTCCCACAGGCTGCCCAAACTCATGTCTGTTGCATCGGTGACACCAGCCATCTGATTCTCTGCTGTCCCCTTCTCCTTTGGCCTCCCATCTTTCTCAACATCACATCCTTCTCTAATGAGTCCTCTCTTCTCATTAGGTGGCAAAAATATCTGAGTCTCAGCTTCATCATTTGTTCTTCTAATGAACAGTCTGGGTAAATTTCTTCCTGGACTGACTGATTTGATCTCCTTGCAGTCCAAGGGACTCTCAAGAGTTCTATTGTAAAATAGGCTTAGTTAAAAAAAATCTATCTCTTTTTCTTATCTTTTGCCTTCACATCTTTTTTCTCTCTACCTTGCATAAGGTTGCTTCCCACGAAAGTGTAATAGATATGAATATATTATATATTGTTAAAGACAGATATTCAATTTCATCTCCATCTTGCCTGCTCAAAATACAGGTTTGCCATTCAAACAGAAAACTATGCATTGCTAGTACTGTTCTCCACGGACAGTTAGCGGTGTTCTTTTTCTTTATTCGAAGGCAATGAAATTGTTGGTCTGGCTTAAGGTGAATCGTTTTATGGCATGGTATATGATCCTTCGCATTTCAGACAAATGTCAGGGCTGTGCAGCAAAAAATAGAAGATGGGCCTGGAATCAACACTAAATTTGACAGTACTAAAAAATCCAATTTAAAAACATTAAATTCCTTGGCTGACTAAAAGTTAAAATTCCAATTAAAATTCCAATTAAAATTTTAACAAACCAAATTTAAGCATAACAGAGGACTCAGGACAACCCAGCTTGCGTGAAAAGAAAGGCCCGACGAAAGGCCCGGAGATCTGGGATAGTTCGTATGTCTGGGAGAAGTTCGTTCCAAAGGGCTGGAGCTGCCACAGAGAAGGCTCTCACCCTGGGGATCGCCAGCAGGTATTGTCTGGCTGATGGCACCCTGATGAGGCCCTCTCTGTGGGAGCGTATAAGTACTTCTTTACCCAGGGCTGCCCAGAAAGTTGTCAATGCTTTGCTGCGAGCACAGTGTACACTATATTGTTTGCATCCCTAATAAATGCATGTTGTACCTTTAAAGTGACTTGGTTGTTTTATATCAGAGGTTTTCAATCTTTTTCAAGCTGCAGACCCCAAAACATGTTGCTGCTACATGGCAGACCCCATTCCCACAAATTCAATTAATTACTAATCTACAATTCATGTATATTAATTTTTCCAAATTTTTCTTGATCTGTCTGCGGACCCCCTGGCAACTTGCAATGGACCCCAAGGGGTCCATGGACCACAGTTTAAAAAA